>BQNB010026387.1:0-45266 GCA_026074375.1 Tanacetum coccineum | reverse complement strand
ACTCCTTAAAGTGATAGCTATAACCCGTGAGTACTATAATGTAACTCCTTACATCATGTATAACTAGATAAATCAAGTCATCGTCACAAACCGTATATGCCCGAACAAGTCATCTTCGTTGTAGAGAAAATCAAAGACGAAATAAGTACACTCCCCGTGAAATGCTACGTCAATCCCAAATAACTAACATAGGACAAGAACCCCATAGTCATAAAAATTCAATAATAGCCATTTTCGTTGAAGGTGAATTTTGATAAGGATCGTTTTAGTGTAATGTATTGTGTTTGTTATGTTGTTGTTCGTGATTTTTGATGATCTTATGATTGTTAACGGATATCGGGCTCAATAGATTAACATAAGCACGGCCCGTTCAAGTAATAAACCCGGTCTTTTATACTTTACCCGACAATAGAATGTTTAATACTCGGCTTAATCCGATAACACGAGCCCAAAATAGGTAAACCATACAATTCGGCTCATTGCATCATAACTCAGCTCAGCCCATGTAATAATAACTTAGCCCACATTTTATTTGGCACAATCCATATACCACCAATCCAACATTACCAAATTCAATTAAAAACCCGACCCAAGTTCACATGATATAACCTGGGAGATAATATCCTTAATTATTTGCATAGTTGCCCTAAACCTAATCTTAATACCCACGCCTCCTTTTATTTTCTTTCCTCTGCAATCACCAATGAAGAACATAATCTTCTCACTCTTAAACTCAAAACGAATCTAATTCATCTCAACCTTATATCTTCTCTATCAAGGTACTTGTAACAACAGATCCACCATACCCCTTTTTGATTTTTCTTACATGTGCAAACCGTATACTGAAGGATGAAGCTTCAAGATCCTAACGAGTCTCGGGTAGGTTTTACGATTCTTGTTTGTTTTTCAGTAACCGAAACAAATAAAGGTTATAACAAAGTTGTTATCAATCTTTATTTATTTTTGAATATCAAAGAAGAACAACAAATGACAAACCTTTACTCATTCTAGACGATGACGATTATGGATTGCTTATGTGGTTTGGAATTAGAGTTGTGTTTGATTATTGGGTCGATTAGAGGAAATTGTGTTTCAATTAGGTCTGTGTTTGATTATTGGGTCGGGTTGTAAGTATATTACCTATGGACTTAACCCTATTATTAAAAATACATAAATTATTAAAAGTTTATAAATAAATGGAGAATTAATTAAATTAAAAGTTTATAATTTGTGTTTTTATGAAAAATAATTAAATTAAAGTTTATAATTGTCAATTTTAAATTAAAATAGTAGCTTTAAAAATAAATTAGCTATAGAATTTAAAGATATCGTATTATAATCATGCTTGATATCGAAACGTTTTATATAGTGCGGGTCTTCAACAAAGAATATCTTATCGTGGTTGGAGCTTAAGTTACACAAGAATCATCGATAACATTTTTTGAAGGAGAATTAAGCACCATAAAAACTGAGGTAGCTCGTCAAACATGGTTGTATCCGTCTCGAAAAATTCTCAACAAACAAACGCGTTTTTCACCATGAATAACGACATTCCATCGAGAATCATTTATGTCCTCAATAAATTCTAAGCATAGCCATTTGTGGAAAGATTGACACTTGTAAAGCCATGATTGTTAAATGTGGAAAGAGTGTTAGCCTCGGTCGAGATAGATGTGATATCTATAACATGAATAGTCACCTAGAACACAATATCCAAGTTCACATTTTATAACATTTTTAGTATTTTCGATTGTTTTTTAAAAGTTAATACTATAAGAAAAACAAAACAATGATGGCAAATCATGCATGATTTGCCATCACAGACCGGCCGTTCCCATAAGAAGAAGATGATGAAAATACCACCTTGGACCAACATCATTGTTTCTTCTTTCATTGTCGCAATAGTCGTTATACAATGCTTACTGAGAAGTCATGCAAATCACCTTGTATGTCTTGCCGATTATGGAAGTTCACATTAGTTTGGTTTCGTGTATAGTTTATCGTCTAGATCCATGTTGTGTCAAATAATTTAATGTTTAAAATTTAACTTTAGCTCGTTTAGTGATTATTTGTTTACTTTAGGTCATATTATGTTTAATTCTGCCTTGATAACTTAACGACATACATCTCAGTAACAAAATATGTATAAAGAGAATACCTTGTCAAGAATGTGTTTTATAAAGTACTTTTGACTGATATGACACAATCGTGTTCAAGTATTAGATAATAACCAAGGTTGCAAAAGTCGCGAATCACGAATTGCTTGTTTTGGGTATTTTCTGCGAGTTTTGTGTAGTAGATATAAACAACTATCATAAGTGATTAAAACACCATAAGTGATATAAACAACTTACAATAGATATAAACAACTACCATAAGTGATTAAAACACCCATAGAAAACGGAGGTAGCTCATCAAACTGGTTGTATCCGCCTCCTGTAGACACATCTCAAACAAAACTATACGTCATTTACCTGATAACGACATTCCCATCTAGAAATCATTTGTTGTCCTTAATAAATTCTATGCATAAGCAAATTGTGAAAGATCGCACTTGTAAAGCATAATTGTTAAAATGAGGAAAGAGGGTTACCTCATTCGATAAAAATAGATGTATATAAGCTAAGCATATTATGGGTTAATGAAAAGTCACCTACAAACCACGTAGTGTGGAACCTAGAACACAATATACAAGTCCAGATTTCATAACATCTTTAGTATTTTCGATTGTTTTTTGAATGTTAATACTATAAGAAGAACAATAAAAATGATGACATCAAGCATGATTTGCTTTATTGACCGCCTTCCCATAAATCAAGAAAATCAAGGCACATTAAAAACCTAAAACAAGTATTAAAACAATAAAGCTAATTTGAAAAATTCAAACTTAATTAGAAATTTAAAAACTAATTTGAAAATTATTTAAAAACTTTTAAAACTAAAAATACAAGACACTATCACACTTGTAAAACTTATTTTTGTAAAACTAATTATTATATCAAATCTAAATAAAAATTTCAAGAAAATTATGAAAGTTGGCCCTAATAACTATATTTTGAGGTTTAGAGATTAAAAGTTGGAAGAAATAAGCTACAGATAAGCTGCTAAAAATAAAATAATCAAATAAGCTCAAAACAGATAGTCTATAAGAGGAATACAAAACAAGGTATAATTGAAAAAGACCCAAGAGCGGAGATGGTTGAGGTCTTGGTATGAAGGGGAGGTCACAGGTTCGATACCTGTGGCTTCCTTTTTGGTATTTCTCTCCCTAAAATTTTTGCTATTTCCCTCCTCAAATTTTTTAAAAAGCCCCCCATAATTTAAAAGTATTTCCTTCCTCAAAATTTTTAAAACGCCCCCTATATTTTTTTCAGCAAATTTCAAATTCTCCCTCTACCCATCTCCATCTCCACCCAAGTTTCTCATATTTCTCACCAATCACCAGTCACCAATCACAGCCACCAGTTACCATCCACCATTCACCAGTCACCATCCACCATTCACTAGTCACCAATCACAGCCACCGGTCACCATTCACCAGTCGCCAGTCCGGCCATCAACAACGGAGGGAGGTTCATTTAGATCTAAATTATGTACTTTTTTGAATTAGGAAATCATTATGTGGTAATGTTAACTTATGCTTACTTTTCATTGTCAATTTTATTTGGTATACATTAAGTGGTATCTTGTTTGGTTGTGTATACTTTGGTCATTTTTAGAATAATGAGACAAAAAACATAATAAAAAAGCATCTGTGTTGTATATCAGGTAGAAGTTTTGATAATCTCATAGTGGGAAACACTTAGCAGCAGTAAATACCATATAAGCTTCCACCATGGAACACGAGTATCATTTTTTATGAGGTTGCAACTGGAAATAAGGCACTGTTTGGGTTAATGGGTTGTTTTGACATAGTCATTATGATCAAAGGGAATTTTGAGTACCACTACACTGCCCACTGTCCATTGTAATTATACACAAAATGCTTTGATGCTTATATTGGTTTAATTTGTGACTTGTAGGATATATACGTTACCATTTGACCTCAACAATAGCATGGACAAGTCTTGGATGAGAACTAGTAGGACCATAAAACAATATATTGATGGAGTAGAAGCGTTTATTAAATATGCAGTACACAACTTGCAGAAGATGAGGAACATCGACCCACGAGGTAATAAACAACAGCTTATGATGCCCATGACACCGTGTACCAACATTTTTAAAAACCACATAGAGCATAAAGTGGAGGAAGTGCAGTTCCATTTATTCAAATACGGGATTGATCTAAGCTACACAAAATGGGATAAACATGGAGAAAATGATGAGCAAGCAAAAACTGCCCAAATACCTGTTAATGCTACAACATAGTTTCTTGACGACACGGATTTCGACATGGATTTTGGTTCAGAAATTCCAACAGATGGCCAAACAACAGTAGAAATGGTTAATGCTACAAAAGAAAGTTTTGATAAGGAAGACCTTGCCAAGTTTCAAGAACTATTATTAGAGGCGGAGAAGCCACTTTACAAAGGATGTCCTGACTTCACAAAGTTGTCCGCAATACTTAAACTACTCAACTTGAAGGGTAAGTATGGAGCTTCTGATAAATTCTTTACTAAATTACTAGGATTGTTAAAAAAATGCTACATGCTGGTAACGAAATGGTTAAAAAAACTTATCAGGCCAAAAAACTAATGAGAATGATGGGATCAGGATACAAAAAGATACATGTATGTAGCAACAACTGCATTCTTTACTGGAAGGATAACAAGGAGTTGACTGTTTGTCCAACTTGTAGGATATCAAGATGGAAGGTGGATAATAAGACACATAAAGTGTACGAAAACATTCCGGCAAAGGTAATGTGGTACTTTCCAACTATACCAAGACTACAACGACTCTTTAAGTTAGAAAGTATTTCAGAAGATCTAAGATGGCACGCAACAAGGAGGATAACATATGGTGTTTTACGCCACCCTGCAGATTCACAGGCATGGCGTACCATAGATGAAAAATTCCCCGAAATTGCTAAAGATCCAAGAAATCTACGGCTAGGAATATCGGCTGATGGGGTTGACGTCAACTCAGGAACTAGACATCACAGTGTATGGCCAGTTTTATCTGTCATATACAACCTTCCTCCATGGTTGTGTATGAAAAGAAAGTTTACCATGCTTTCGGTATTAATATCGAGATACCCAGAATGAATCGACGTTTTTTAGAACCGTTGGTTGATGATCTGCATACCTTATTCGAGACAGGGGTTGATACATATGACGCTTCCACAAAAGAAAACTTTAATCTGCGTGTCGTTGTGTTATGGACGATAAACGATTACCCTGCACTTGGTACATTATGTGGATGCCCATACAATGGACTTACAGGTTGTGTAAAAAATGTCTGGGAAAGAACACAATAGTGTTAGACTTTCTGCCTTAACCAAGCAAAGTTATGCTGGACACAGAACAATATTCACCCATACAACCATCCGTTCAGAAGGCAAAAAAGGCGTTTAATGGACAACAAGAATTTTAGCTTGCTCCAAATCCATTGATCGGGGAACAAATATACAACAAGGTACAACATATTGAAAATAAGTGGGGAAAAGGAAAACGAACAAACAATAAGACCTCAGAAAACCAAAAAGATACGAGAGGCGGAGGTGGGAAGATTCAAAAGCAGAAAAGGAAAACAACAGAAAAAGAGGGTAGTTCAAACCAAGTAAATGAAGCATATTGGAAGAAATTCAACATTTGGTATCGAAAGCTAAGTATGGAGGCATAAATTCTGTCACATTGTATTGACTTTCATGCATGTAGAAAAAAGAATGTTTGTAGAGTCTAGTCCTACACTTTGCTAAATGTTCCTTGGAAAGACAAAAGATGGAATTAATGCTCGATTGGAACTGGGGAGAGTTGGGGAATAAAACCAGAGTTGTTTGCTAGGCAAGAAGAAGACAAAACAACACTACCTCCAGCAGGTTACACATTAACGAATGCTGAAAAAGACATCTTTTGTGAAACATTATCCAACATCAGGGTACCACAAGGCTATATTGTTCAATTTTTTCTAGTTTGGTCAGCCTAAAGGATAGGAAGCTCATTGGCCTTAAATCGCATGACTATCACATGCTAATGCAAGAGTTTTTGCCCATTGCTATACGTTCAATCATGCACCCACCCATACGATATGCTATTATCAGGTTTTGCTTTTTCTTTAAATATATATGTAGGAAAGAAATCAGCTTGCAAGAACTAGATAAGCTGCAATTAGAACTAGTTGTGACACTGTGCCTACTCGAGAAGTTCTTTCCTCCGTCATTTTTTAATATTATGATACACTTGACTGTGCACCTAACTAGGGAGGTAAAATTATGTGGTCCCATATGCTTTCGGTGGATGTATCCCTTTGAAAGATGTATGAAGGTTATTAAAGGACATGTGCGTAATAGAAATAAACCAGAGGGATGCATTGCTGAGGAGACTATTACGGAAGAAACAATAGAGTTTTTTTGCGAATATCATAAATCTATGGAAACTATTGGTATCTCACCTAATAAACATGAAACTAATGAAAATAAGGAAGGAATGTCGACCCGCAAATCAAGTGAAGTTTCTGCGGAACTCTTTTAGAAGGCACATTTGTATGTAATATATAATACAGATGAATTTGTACCGTATATCGAGTAAGTATTGTTGATCCCACTTCAATAGATCGAATTCCTTAAGCTTGTTTAAGGTTTAGTTATATTAGATAAATCTAAGTATCTATAATCTTTTCCAATGAAAAGAATGAACTGGCTTGGGGTGAAAAATATGAGTTTCAAAACTATAAGCTTAAATGCAGAGAAATAAAAATTAACAACCTTAACCTGGAATTAGAGAAAGTTGTTAAGGAAAGAGATGAGTTAAAATTAAAGATAGAAAAATGGGAAGAATCGTCCAAGAATCTTGATGAATTACTCAACAGTCAAATGAGTGCTAGAGATAAAACTGGTTTAGGATATGGCACACAATTGAATCAAATGAGTAACAATTCTGAAACTGATAGTGAGATTAGTTTGAGTATTTTTTATGTCAGATCAAGTGATGAAGAGAACACACAAGCAAATGATATGTTCTCTAAAGCAGATGGGTTTCATGCCGTTCCCCCTCCTAAAATAGGGAACTTCGTAACCTCAAGAGCTGACATATCATTTGCAGATTTAGATGAAGACCATTCTTGAAGACCATTCTTGTGTGAGCGTTAAAGAACATATAAAGAAAGATGTCCGCAAATGGCATTCGATTCATTTATGAATACGAGGTGGTTCGATTATGCTATGGAGGGATAAGGAAAGAGCTTATGTATGGTTGATTGTATTTTGAGAGATGGAAATGTGGCTGTGAGAGGAGGAATCACATGTGGGGGCGTATGCGAATGAGATTAGGTTTAGGTTATGAGCACAATTAGGGATTGTGAGGAGTTATCTATTATCTATATACTAGGTATGATTTTTTATAAATTGGGCCTAGATGGTTGTATTGGATCCGGTATACAATCTTAAATATGTGGGCCGAGTAGTATCATGTCTGTTGGATCGTGTATATGGATTGGCAGATTGGGCTTCAACTCTAAAACATGGGCCGAGACTTAGTTTATTTTTTTGGGCCGATTTTATACAGTGATGTTGGGCCGTTTGATGGTTTGTATTTTTTAATTGAATTTGGTAATGTTGGATTGGTGGTATATGGATTGTGCCAAATAAAATGTGGGCTAAGTTATTATTACATGGGCTGAGCTGAGTTATGATGCAATGAGCCGAATTGTATGGTTTACCTATTTTGGGCTCGTGTTATCGGATTAAGCCGAGTATTAAACATTCTATTGTCGGGTAAAGTATAAAAGACCGGGTTTATTACTTGAACGGGCCGTGCTTATGTTAATCTATTGAGCCCGATATCCGTTAACAATCATAAGATCACTACATAATCCCTATCACTTTTTTCATAAACCCCTAATTTCAAACATGGCAAATCAGAACGGTAACTTTATATCTTCTTGTTTTTCCTTAATTCTTTATTTGCTTATTTTTAGCTTCTCTCTAACTGTGATCCATTCTATGTTTTTTTTCAAGCTTAACTGTTCATGTGTGTTGCTGTATGTTGCTTATCTGCTTATGTTTCTTAGAATGATAACCTTTTTTGAATCCTTTTATATTCTTAAACACATATATAGCAGTTTAGGGGTGTTTGGATTAAAAAATTGGACCCATATGCATTAGCCACATTATGAAGGAGTGTTTGAGAATTCATTGTGAAAACCAAATAACTGATTTTGATCTTGCTAAGGATATTAGGATAGGTAGCAACCCATTCCTCAGACTCATATAGCACTTCTCAAATTAGCACTTCCGAGGAGATAGATTATGACTCTCCAGAACCACCTAAGAGTTTGCTCAAATGGTACCACTATTTGTCAGATGAGTACAAGGACAATGGCAGGTTTTGGGGTTCAAAATCAGGATGTAATGAGAGTGATGTAAAACCTTCTTGGAAAGACATTGAAAAGGCTAAAGCATGTATGTTGGCTAAAGCACAAGCATCTGAGGCATCTTCTAAGGCTAAAGTAGAAGCATGTGGGTCTAAGGCTAAGCTACAAGCATCAACTAAAACACTCATTGTCAAAAGCCCTGTACCAATAACAAATTGTGTACTTTGGCTTGCAAATGCTAAAACCAGGGATGCTATTAAAGGCAAGACCTTTGGAGTGAAGATACAATGACTTTTGCTGAAGAGAAGATAGGGAAGAGGAAGCTTAGAAGTGGATAGTGATGTTAATCTACTTTATGATGTTATGTTTTTTGGTCCTTATGTAATGGTAGTAGATGTTAATCTACTATAAAACAATATGCCTGTAACTTAATTTATTATTTAGAATGGTTTGTATTGGTTAGATGAATGAATGATAGTATCTCTATATTGTGTTATCTGCTTGTTTTGATTAACAAATGTGTGTTTTGGTTAGGATATTATCTGCTTATACTTAATTTTCTTTTGCAGAAATAATTGACATTAGCTCAGACAGCTCAGATGACAGGAGATGGGCAGCAAAAAAAGCAAGTGCTCTAGTATTTTATAGGCCATCAACACAAGGATTGCTAGATGCTTATGGATATGGCACAATTGAGAATATTCTAATGGAACTACTTCCAGCACAAACAATGAACACACACACAACACACATGGAAACCCATAGACAAGGGAAACACAGACAAGGATTGCATTGATGACTCTAACTCTGCAATGTCTAAAGGTAAATATGTACCAGTTTGCAAGAAAAACAATCCAAACGTGTATAGCCATGTACCAGTCACAGGATGTGTGCTGGGACTAGCAAGTGTTACTACATGGGATGAAATTGAAAAGAAAATGGGAGCCAGGAAAACAAAAACTTGTGCAGATAAGGCAAAGGGGAAAAGAAAGGTGTCATGTGGAAGCTGATCATGTTATAACATGTTTTAGATGTTAGCTTTTGTTTGTGTTTTGTTTAGCAATCAAACTTTATGGTGACTTCTGTAATGGTGAAAATCATGTACTTTTTTTTGGTGAAAATTATGAAGATATATTAGAAACAACTTATGAAGATACATACTATCAAGATCATAGACATGCCCATGATCTTTTAAGAAAGACAAATACAATAATAGAATACAAAAAGAAATTCTTCATAGTATCCCACAACAACTACATTTCCCATTCTTTGCTGTCAAAGACATATTAGCCCAGAATAGACTAAAATGACCAGATAACAAAAACAAGCCTCATTGTTGAGAAACACTATATCAAGGATTACATTTCCCCTATGAAGGTGTTACAACATGACTGCCCTGCAGCTCCATCCTCACAGACAGTCACCTATAACAGCATCCATAGCAGGCATCATCATTGATAAGAGCTTGTTATCACTAGTAGAAGGCTACATTTCCACTTGTAAAGACCTACTTGTAACCCTCTTGTTGCTCACATCCACACAAGAAGGCACAAGTAACACATCTACAAATGGCATCACCCACAATACTAGTAACCAACCATCTGTATTTTGTGTGACAAGGTAAACTTGATGATTGACAAGGTAAATATATAAGTTTAGGGTGGGGCTTGAGGGATTTAAAAGGCTTCATATTGGTTTCTAGTTTCCTGCTAATGATTCAGAGTACTAATTTGTATTAGAAGAATAGTGCTGCTAGTTAAGTTTTTTGCTTCTGCTGAAGTTTTGAAGAATTTACCAAGTAGTATAGTGCTGTTAGAGTAAATATTAGTACTGTCTTTGTAAGTTAATACTTTTAGTATATTAGTCATGTTTTGTATAAGTTAGTGTTGTTTAAATTATGCAAAGCATATGGTTAATAACTAATTAATCATCCCCCAATCTAAACAGATACTACTATGGTTTAGTGTGACCATATATGACATTTTGTCAAGTGTGTGACATATAGTCACATAAATATCTGACTGTGTGGCCATTCAAAAAACTGCATGTGTGACGAAATCCCAGATTTGTACTCACAATGAAGCTTAAACTTCTATATTAAAACAGAAATGCATTACATTAACGAATAGGTTGCTTTGGCAAGATGGTAACCTGCTTGACTTCTGTATGGGAGGTCGCGGGTTTGATTCTTGCTAGGGTGTAAAATCCTTTTTTATTTTCTTGTTATAATATAGGGTTTTTTTTGGGTATTTAGTCACATACAACTAAGCTAAAGTACCAAAAGTGTTAATAAGTGTGACATATAGTCTTTAAATTGACAAAATGTCCTATTTTGTATGACTATTGATCATCAAATGCAAATGATTTGAAGTTTTGTGTGACCTTTGTAACATTTAGCCACAACAAAGTATGTTTGTTTGGGTATTTAGTCACATACAACTAAGCAAAAGTGACCAAAAGTGTTAATAAGTTTTTTTTGTTTTACCATATGATGTTTAAATTGGAAGAAATTGTTATTTTGTTGACTATTGATGATCCAATGACCACAGAATTTGAATTTGTTGTGAACTTTTGTAATATTTAGCCACACAAAGCATGTTGTTTTTGGTATTATAGTCACATACCACTAAGCATACAGTGACCAAAATGTTAATAAGTGTGACCATATGCTGTTTAAAGTAAAGAAATGTGTATTTTGTGTGACTAATGTTTATCCAATGGCCACATGAATTTTATGTTTGTGTGGCCATTTGTAATATTTAGTCACACAAAGCATGTTTTTTTGGTGTTTAGTCACATACAATTAAGCATAAAGTGGCCAAAAGTGTTAATAAGTGTGACCATATGGTGTTTAATTGAAGAAATATGTATTTTGTGTGACTATTGATCATCCATGGTTACAGAATTTTATGTAGTGTGGCCTTTTGTAATATTTTAGTCACACAAAATACAGTTTGTTTTGGGTATTTAGTCACATATAATTAAGCGATAAATTAGCCAAAAGTGGTAATAGTATACCATATGGTGATTAATTGAAATAAATGTGTATTTTGTGTGACTATTTGATTATCCAATGGCCACATGAATTTGAGTGTTTTGTTGTGACCTTTGTAATATTTAGCCACACAAAAGCATGATTATTTGGGTATTTAGTCACATACAACTAAGCAATAAAGTGACCAAAAGTGTTACTTAAGTTTACCAGATGGTGTTTAAATAAAAAGAAATGTGTATTTTATGTGACTATGGATCCATCCAAATACCACATGAATATTATGATGTGTGACAAAATGTTTAGTGAGACCATATATGCCATTTGGTCACAGGTTAAGAAGTAAATGTACAAAACACATTAGCTTTTGGCAAGCCTAACACAAAATTAAACTTTTAGACACACATATTAAATTGCGTGACCAAATTAACGGAATTTGGCTACACAAAACTAATGTGTGACAAAACGTTTAGTGTGACCATAATGTGGCAATAGTACACGTGTTCAAGTGTGTGACAAATATTTTCCTATTTATATGTATATCGTGACCAATGCTTCAAGCTTACTTGTATTGGTCATACGTTCGAAATTCCTATGTGACCAAACAATATTATCAGTTAATTTTAGCCACATGATGTTCGAATGTGTGGCAATACGGTTCTAATGGTCACACGATAAAAGAGTGTTCACGCCGTGACTAATTTGTAAATGGTGTCCTTTTTGGTACTTTAGCCACATAAATTTGTGAATGTGTGGCCGTTCTATTTTGCCCATGTGTGACCAAATCCACTTTTTGTACTAGTGTCATCAATATTATTTATCTTTATTGAGTTTGTGATTCTTTAATGATAAATAATTGAAAAGAGACATATTTTATTTTTAAAAAAAATATGCTTTTCTAAAATTATTATTCTTATCAATGTTGTAATATTATCATAAATTAAATAAGGTATTTAAATAAAATATATATTACTGTTTATGCATTGACACATATTTTGATATGTTTATTTTTCAATGTCTAAAACTTATATTTTTCAAATTATATGTAGTGTATTTTCCTTAAACAGATACATTTACGGCTATCGAAGAAAATAAAATGCATATGATATATTATCCTTTATCTATCGTTTAATACGATAAGTTGATAGTTGTTTTACATACATATAAAATATATATAAAATATAATACTTTAAAAGAGCAATTAAGAAAATTCCCTAAGGAAAATTCACTCTCAAAAATATATATAATATAATATATAATACGTATATTTAACCTGTGAAAGAAGATCACCCGTGTCGTTTTCCCCCAACAGACTATTGAAAATTGAAACCATGTATACGCTTGATTATGATTTGCATGAAGCAAAGATATTTTGATAATCAATATCTTACTAAATAAAATGCAACAATTAAAATAAAACAATTAAAGGCAAAAAAACAATAAAACAAATACGGGAAGCAAATATAACCTGACGCTTAAGCAAATAGATTAAAATTAAACCCTAAGATTTCAAATTGATTTTCTACTCCTAAATTAGGATGAGAGAAAAATTTAAGAAAAATAAAAGTATTTTTTAGATTATTTTTGAATTTTTTATTAATTAACTACTATTTAATTCTAATTAAATCCTAAAAATAAAAAAATAGAAAATAGTTGAAATTATATTTTTCCTAAGTAAAATAAGCAAAAAGAAAATTTTAGAAAAAAAGAATTACTACTTTTGGCTTTTTAGATTAAAAGATATGATTTTTCTAAGATTTAAACTATTTAAAAGCTTAAAAATAATAAAACTATTAAAAATAGAATCCTAAAAATTTTATAAAAATTACACTAAATAAAGAAAGTGTGCAGAAATTTTATAAAAATAAAAGCCCTAATTTTTACTTTTTATTTAAACCTTAATTAAACTAATTAAATCTAAACCCTAATTATTAATTAAAATTTAATTAAACTAATTAAAAACTTAACCTAACATTAACTAAGGACTAACAGTGCAAATTCACTACTGACGAAGGATCAACTGAATAAACAAGCAAATACCAAAAATTACAATACCTACCCTGAGGCTAACCCTGATTTCACTCAAAGTCCTATTAAGCTTTAAAAAAATTGAAAATTAAAAGTGCTTAAAATGAAAAACTCAAAAGAGAAAAGTTGTAAAATAAGTTGGCAAGAACAACTTTAACAAAAGCACTATGGTATAAAAAGCACTAATAAGCTCAAAAAGAGCTTATCTTTCAGCTGAAAACAGTAAGGGGGTGTTTGCTTTTAGTTTTACTAAATTAGCTACAATAAGCTGAACCTGATAAACTAAAAGCTATCTATAATCTACTTCTAGCCTAATAGGATGAAATGAAAAGAATAAGCTCAAATAAGCTACCAGAATCTAAATACAAACCTATCAGTACTAACTTAAAGTTAGTATTGGAGAACAAATAACAAGAGGACTACTTTGTATATAAAAATAAGCACTCAATTAAGCACTTCAAGATTAGTAACTTAACTTTCATTAAAATCTGACTTAAAAACTATATGAAAATGCATTTTTAAAAGATTTTGGAAAACTTTAGCTTAATGAAAAAGCAGTTTGAAATCAGCCTTAATACTTATCTTTTGACATATTGAGTTCTTTGAATGAAAAAACAAAAGTTTATTTTAAACACTGAAAACAGATGATAAAATAAGCTACAGTCTAAAAACTAAGTACAAACTTAAAAACTATGATATATGAACTATTTAAAAACTGAAAATCAAATCCTAACTCCTATTTTATCCTGAAGAATTTAGAACTTAAAATTGACACTTATGCTGAAAAATCTTGCTGATACATTTGACACTCAATTAACCTTGACTCAAATCACTTAAGTGCAGACCCTATAACATGATTTCAAACACTTTAAATCATCTAAAATAGGAAGTAATAAGCTAAGCTATAACTAACAACAGATTTGAGCTAAAAGAGCAAGCTATTCCAAACAGACTTTAATAAAAACTAATGAAACTTAAATAACACATGACCTAGCTTATAAAACTATAAAAACAGACTTAGATGAAGATTTTTAATCAAAACCTTAAGACCAAATGGTCACAAACAGCACTAACCAGTGCTGTTGTGCCAAACACTCCTTTTAAATATACTAATACTCATTTAAGCTTATGAAACACTTATTTAAGGCTTAAAACTGAATTACCAGATAATGAACAGCTTATAATAAGACTAATAAATGCAAACCATTGAGCAAATAAGCCAGAAAATAATAAGCTAAAACTATGCTAAAAAATTTTAAGGTTTTTAAAATTTTTTAAAGACAATTAATAAAATACTAAATTCTAAACAATAAAAGCTGAAAACAAAAAGTTGAAAATGATTAATAAGCTAGAAGAAAAACAGATAAGCACAAATAAGCAAACAGGAAAGCAAATTAAACAACTATTAACTGAAAATTAAGGCAGAAAAGCTAAATAGAGAACTTACTTGAAACCTTAGCTTAACAAAGGTTAGAATTAACTCAATTGAGCATCAACAGCTCTGGCTTATCAAAGATAAGCCAGTAAAAGTCCCATGGGAGCTCTTCCAGTTAAGTCTCCTCTTGCCAAACCTTATAGTCCACATAAACAAAGTAACTTAAGCGCTGATTAAGATTGAAAGTAGAGATTTAAGACAATTTAAGCTCAAATCATGAGCTTATAGACTCATGAGAGCTATTATGATCTTATGTAACAGTAGCTTAAGAAAGAGCTTATAAGTGAAACAGTTTATTAAGATTAAAGATGACTTGTATTAAAGCTTGAAAAGAGATTACAATTCTTCATTAAAAAGGAAATTACATTTAACTAAGAAAAAAGGAAATTACATTTAAAATAAGCTGATAAAATAAGCTACCTATAATACTATACTCCTACTCCTCAAAACTAACTCCTTTGTGTGTGATGAGATGGCTCATTTTATAGCCTGCCAGGAACGTTCTAGTCTTTGCCTTGCTCTTCAATCCATCTAATCTCAGCCCTCCAATTCTTTCAATGATTTGATCTAAGTTGTGTGACGTTGGATCACATATGTGCACACACGGATTACCAGCGTGGCAATCCGTGATGTGACATGTTGTGTTTCTTCTGAGAGTGATTATAGAGCAAAATTTAGCTTCACTTGTGCTCTCCCAACTCTGACGTCGCCTCATTGAAGTGAGCCAATGAAATCTCTTGATTTTGACCTAAAACCTGCCATTGTAATCTTGAGGCTCACTATGAATAGACGTTCTTAGCCTTAATTGAGAAAGCCCTCTCGATTATACATGGTAAGTCGCGAAGAAGAAGATGAACAGTAATTCCCTTCTTGGCGCCTTTTTAACTAAAAACAAGTAAAACATTTTTGAACTTTGGGTTAATGACACAAATGGTCCTTGTCTTTGTTTCCTCTATTTCTAGTTATAAATAACTTTTAGAAATTGCAAGATCAGTCCTTGTGGTTTAGAGAAAAGATAATGGGCTAGGGCTTTGGGCTTATGAATCCGGGTGAGGCCCATTTAGGGTTTTTCAGGCCCAATGAGGCCCAAGGACTATTTTTGTAACTTTTGAAAAGTAAAGGACTTATTTAGATCATTTTGGGTTTTGTCTTCTTGTGGTTGACTTCTGTTGACCATGAGTTGACTTTTCTTTGACTGGATTTGACTGAGGCTTAACTTTTTCCTCTGGGGGGGGGGCTCGTGCTTTGATTCTTTGGCTTCTTTTTGTACTCTTCTGATTCTCGTGTCCGTGCTTGCTTGTTTTTGACGGTTTTCATGTGATTTTTGATATATCCGTACCTGCACACACAAAACACAAATACAAGCATATTTTTGCTATTTTTGGTCTGTTTTGGGTTTAATTGGGCTATTTTAAGCATAAATGGATATGTGTATTTTACACTTATCAAAATTCCCCAAACTAAACGATTGCGTGTCCTCACGCAATATCACATGCCTTATAACCAAATACCTCGAAACTTCCCCAAACTAAACCTTTGAAAAGTAGCAAAGATTTTTGTTGAGAGAGTTAAGAGATCACAAGTTATAAAACACCCGATTTCCCATTTTCAAAGATTTTTTTTTTCTTTTTATGATTTTTCTTGATAATTAACTACCTAACTACAACTTATTTGTGTTGACATAATGTATTGTTTTCATTACCTCTTTGGTAACTTTTAGGATCATAGAATAAAAAGCACAATTAAGTGTCTAAAAGATAACTTCATCATCTCTTATTTTTCACTTTTCCCAGGCTAAGCTTAAAAATAAGATCACCGTTAATTACAAGTCATGACACTAACAATACTCATAAATACTAATTGTGTACTTACTTTTCGTCCCGTAAATCCTACTTTTGTATCTCAAGATTTTACTTAAGTCGTATACCCGAAGGCTCTTTAAGACTTGTTTCGATACTTATTAATTCCAAAAATAAAGCGTAACGGCTAAGAACGTAATAATTAGCTCCTAGCCCTTTTCAAAAGATCAAATGTCATCAAGATTAAAGTCCACATCGAGGCAACCAAAATTTGGCTTTTATTAGGCTACTTAAGCAAGGCATCATTCATGTCATATACCCTAAGGCTCTTCTTTAAGAACAAGAAATGGACCAATCTTATTTGCACCATATACCCTTAGGCTCTTTAAGGCACAAAATAAGACAAAAAATTAAGCAACATTATTAAACCTTAGTCCTTTAGAAGGCTACAACATCGGCCACACCTCCGACAAGATGTAGCAAACATATTTCGACTTCGGTAACTTCCTCGACCTTTTAGAAGGCTGTAACATCGGTTGTGAGCCGGCAAGATACAGCAAACTTTTATCAGTCTCGGATTATTATTGAATTCTACTTATCCCATATACCCTAAGGCTCTTTAAGGAAATAAGCCAAAATATTTTTATATGATATATAATATGCCAAACTAAGTATTCCTGATGTGTACTCATCCCAAAACACAAAATGATAACTAAAGAAAACTTCTTATTGGCTAATTATTAACCAAAAAACCTACAACTCTATGTTTAAACATTATATATACAGGTGAAACCAAGCTAATGGGAAAAAGCTACAATTATCACTTATGAGACTCAAAAGAAATCCAAACTATTCTACGTTTAATGTCATGACTTATAAATAACACTATCATTTCTTGTTCTTTGCAATTTAAAATCTCTAAGAAAGAAATTCGCAACACTAGCCTATATAAATTCCAACATCGTCATATTTTAAAATCTACTTAGATATTAGCACCAAGCTTCATTTACTAACTTCAAGTCTAGCATGTTAAAAGACTCATGAGACTAGCACAAACTATCATCATTATTTTTAAGGGATAAAAGCTAGAACTCAACACTTCGATCGGGTCAAAATTACTTCTTATCTCATCATCGGAAAACCACATTTGTGTCTTACATTTTTTATATTTTATTTATCTAATTTTTATTTTTTATTTTTTATAGTATTAATAATTATTATTTTTAATTATTTTTTATAATTTTTTTTTAATAAATATATTTATTTATGACTAAAAATTTAAATTTTTTGCTATTTTGTGGGAAAACGGGTACGTGAGAACAAAACAATAAGCAAGCAACATCAAATCGATAGATTCCCTTCCCCAAACTAAAACGAAACATTGTTCTCAATGTTTAAAGTCGGGTCTCTACGAAAATCTAAGCCGTTTATGAATTATGCAAAGATAAACGTAAATCGATAATGATGAAAGGATATCGGATCTCCCTAAACTAATTTCACACAAAGGATGAGAAGCTTGAGTCAAACGGGACAAATCAACCGGACACGAGAGGCTTCAAAAATTGTTGGTTCGATCCTATAAAAATCACAATAAACAAGCAACAAACATCGAGAATTCGGAAAGAGTACAAGCCTTTCTCAACACAACACATTAGATAAAAATAGAAAAAAAATAGAAAGGATAAACATGGGGTGAACTCCCACGAAGCGACTTGTTTTTGATAATCGAGTAGCAAGCTCGACTCGATCCCCGAATTTATTCGTCCTTGGGGAGAGAAAATATGGAAGAAAGAAACTTCCATAAAAAGGCCAACGGCTTTAAGAAATGAAATGTGATGATGCCGGGATCAAAAATGAGATCTTCACTCCCGGTGGAGCAAGATAAAGGAGAAACCTCGAGATAAGTGAGAAATGGTAGAAATGTACGGATGGTAAATGTGAAGGAATCGTCCTCTTCAACATTTGAAACAACTATATTTTCACCTTCTCCTGGTTCAAAAGATTCATCATTATAAAGCATATCAAGACAAACATCCGGTGGTTCTGGAGGAGGACGAGGTAATGATGGATTATCAAAATGAAATGACTCATACTCGGGAAGAGAGTAATTAGCATGAGTAGTGGTACTGCCACTTCTCGTCTCTTCCGTATGATCGCTAAAAGTCTCGAATTCGAGTAAAGAATTATCCAAATGAGAAAGAGAAGTAACGGACGAATCACTATCCGTGATGGAGATAGGAAATGGAGAAGCAGACTCGAACATACGATATGGAGTAGGGTTATCTTTCAAAGATTCGATTTTAGAAATAAGACGATGTACGTTTAATAATTTCTCACGAAGAATAACGTCTTGGATTTGAAGAATGTCTTCTAAATCAAACTCTTTCTCTTCTTGTTCTTCATTTTCCTCCTCCAAACTATCGAGCTCTGAAAAGGAAAGTGACGCATCAATGTACTCGATGTTCTCAAAAGAATCATCATTACTCGAAGTATCATCATTTGGATCAAAATCGGCTTCAACAATTCCTGGTGGAATTGGAGCAATATGAGTAAGTTCACCGGCGAACTCCTCGAGAATAGGGTCGATCTTAGAAGAATAAACAATCGAAGTATCACGGTTAATCAAAGATTCCACAAGTTCGGACTCAACATTAACACGATTATCATCACAATTAGGCACATCACACGTATCGTCGGAAATACCCTCGAACTCACTTGGGATTGGGACAAGGTTCTCAACACTAGACTTTATTACTTCGTCCGATTCCGTTGCCGGAATAGTGTCGAGATGCTCATCCCCCATATTTAGAGAATTATTGGGCTCCTGGATCGGTAAGTCGGGTGTGATTGATTTAGACGTAGAATATCGAGCAATAATATCTCCTGAAGGAATATAATCATCCTCATCATCACAAGTAATAGAAAGCATGTAACGACAGGCAGCAGAATACTTTTCTTCTTCGTAAGCTTGCTCCTTTTTTCGAACTTCGCTTCCCCATATATTAAAATCTTGCTTAAGTTTTCGAATTCTAATCTCACAATCTCTCTCATATTCTTCATCAATCTTCTCTCCTCGAAATCTTTTATAACCCAAATCATTTATGATTTCTTTAATTTTGTAATCAACCAATTGCTCCTCATGCCTCATTTCCTCGATACTCATATTCTCTTTAGCCGTTTGTTCTTCCGCGATTTGCTTTTTAAATTCCTTTAACCTTCTTTGATCTCGTTTTAATTCTTCAAACTCTTTAAGAATTTTATCAAGGGCTTCTTGACGATCGACGGAGTCCTGCGGGGGTTGTGGTTGGTCAAAACCGGAATAATCATAACTCGGGTTAGGTTCATAGTAAGTTTCATTGATCGGTTGACATTGATAATCATAGTGAGGACCCCCGCAATAAGCACAACAAAGATATTGTTGAGAAAAACTCGGTGAATTTTGTGGATAATAATTATCATTAAAGTTTTGATTGTAACACGGCTCCTGTTCATAGACAAACGGGAACTGTGGTGAACAATCATAACCATAATGAGCATTATTTCCACATAACTCACACAAGTAAGTCTCAAACTGGGGTTGTGGAGGTTGGTTGAAAACACTTGGAGAAACATTGAAAGAATGAGGTTTGGAATTATAAATGAATGAATTCTCATTTGGCAAAATCTGTGGGAGCTCATTAATGGTTTGATTGCATTGTTCTGGATTAGAGATAATCGAAACTTTTGGTGGACAATTATAACCGTAATGAGCACCTTTCCCACAAAACTTGCAAATGCATTGTTGACAAAAAATTCCATCTAATGAATCACCGCACTCATAACAACAATTATGGTCAATTTGTGGAGGATCTTGCGAAGACTTTACACCGGGGTCTTGATTGACAACGCATGGCTCTCGAAGAGCATTAACAACGTTGGTATTGTCATCGGATGATTCGGAAGTATCTTGAAAGTCTTGGTAAATTCCATTTTCAACACAATATTATGCCAAATCTCATCGAATTTCCTTACGTAAAAATGCACATCCACGACAACTCGGACCATCAACGGGTGTTTCACATCTTGCAACAACGGCCGGAGAAGAATCGGGGTACGGGAACAAAATTCTTGTCCTTCAAGGAATTCCCTATTGTAACAACATTCCTAGTGTACAATCTTCCACAAGTCCGAACATTCTTTGATCGCGGTAAAGAGATTTGAATGATGAACGCCAACGAATTAAACAATTTAGGATTAAAAAAGAACAATTAAATGGTTTAAGAAGAAAAAGAAGATTATTCTTGATTTTTTCGATTCTTTAAACAACATATTTATTTACGGACAAAACGAAGACAACTTAAACCAAATAATACAATTCCACCACTCACTATCACGAGTATCTCTCAAAAATTGCTTTTCAAGGTGAGTTGTTCCTCGTAAGTGACACAAATGGAAAGTTTTGTGTTATAGATTTCGGGAAAGGATGGGATAAACATTTACCATTGGTAGAATTTTCCTACAATAACAGTTATCATGCCAGTATCAAGGCAGCACCGTTCGAAGCACTTTATGGACGAAAGTGTAGATCACCTGTTTGCTGGGCCGAAGTTGGAGATTCTCAACTTACGGGACCAGAAATAATTCAAGAAACCACTGAAAAGATCGTATAAATTCGTCAACGCTTGCAAGCTGCAAGAGATCGACAAAGAAGTTATGCCAATGTAAGGCGAAAGCCTTTAGAATTTCAAGTTGGCGATCGTGTTATGTTAAAAGTATCACCCCGTAAGGGTATCTTTCGATTCGGAAAACGAGGAAAGCTTAATCCCTGATACATTGGACCATTCAAAATCCTTGAACGAATTGGCCTAGTGGCGTACAAACTAGAGCTTCCTGAAGAGCTTAGTAGTATCCACAATACTTTCCACGTTTCTAATCTCAAGAAGTGCTTATCCGATGAATCTCTTATTATTCCAATGAAAGAACTTCAACTCGACGACAAACTCAACTTTGTAGAAGAACCAGTGGAGATAATGGACCGTGAAATCAAGCAGCTAAAGCGAAGTCATATTCCTATAGTTAAAGTACGATAGAACTCTAAAAGAGGACCAGAGCTTACATGGGAACGTGAAGACGAAATTCGTGCCAAATATCCTCATCTATTTTCAATCATCACTTCAACATCAAATTAAATCTCGGGACGAGATTTCTGTAAGGATGGGGGACTATAACAACCCGCAATTTTCATAAATGTAAATATCCATCTATTAAGTTAGATGATGTACAATCTATCAATTATATATGAACTCACCTTTTTCAGGGAAATTTTTCGCTTTATTACATTACTTACTTTGCCAATATCTCAATATGCAATATTTCTTGCATAACTAAAGTTAACAAGCTCACGCAACCTAACTATGGCAATCCTATCTTCATATATGTCAAGCAAACATCATAATATGTCAAGTCAATATCATAATATCATTCTTACAAAGTACATTACTCATATAAGGTACCATTTGCAACATTATATCAAAACAGGCTTTAAACCGTTATCGTATGCCCCTAAACCCTAGTTTCATGAAGGGTTAACATCTAAAGTGAATGAACAAGCTACTAAAGCATATGTACAAACAATATAACATCTCATTTGAAATATAAAATCTCTTCAAGTCAAAGTACAAGTCTTTAAAAGCTCAATATATAAGTCATTAAGCATGATCTCTAAAATAGCCGTTTTACCTCCGTTTTCATTCTAATTTCTTCACCACCACTTATGTACAAGCTACTACACTCAATATACAATGTGTAAACCCTAATTATTCTATTCATAAGCTTTCATACATCTTTTTACACTCAAAACCCTAAACCCTAAAACCGAGCTGTTTCTTAAACCATGACTCGTTTCTTCGCGCTTTTTATCCATTGCTAAACCTAAACAATACTTAAATATGTTGTAAAACATTATTTACAACATTTCTTCAATAAACTTCATCATCATTTCACCTTATTTAACACACAATGTACAAGAAATATAACTAGGAAAGAAATCCCTTAATTGTGCCCTAATTGTAAACTTTTGACGTTTACTTATTTTATACCATTTTAACCCAAACAACCCTATCAACTTTGATTATAATCCTTAATATCAAGTCTTCGGATCAGTAACCTTAACATTCTTAAATCAAATGTACATGTCTAACAAGCTAGACAACTCAATCAAACCCTAATGAGCCTAAATGTACCCGTATACACCTTATATTTTTACTTTAACCATTCCAAAAGTCCTATATTGCAATCAAGCACCCTCCATGACTAGATCTTCATCCATAAGATACTTACAGCATTCTTCAATTTCTTCAAAACTTTATTGTTTAAATTTTCATTACAGATGGTTGCTTGTTCTATTATCCTTAGCCGCGACATCAAAATATGTTACACACTCATGCAAGTAGTTTCTAGCTTAACCACCACATCTATTAGCTTCTCCTCATCACCCTCTAGGTCTCTTATGTGTCATAACTCATATTGAAAGCTTTCCTTGAGCTCTAAGGGTCATTCGACTATAAATAGCAACCTAACCACTTCATTTTTCTTCATCCCCCACTTCCTCCTCTATAACCCATACATAGAAGCAATCCTTTGCTCTAATAGATCCTAAGAGTCTTATAAGGCTCAGTTCAGGAAAGGAAGGCAAAAGAAACAAGAACGAAGCCCCGGAGGAGTCTTATTATAGGCGTACGAAAGCTTAAAGTCCGATTTGACCCGTTTCTAAGCTATAAGCTCAAGACCAGGTTCTCTAAGATTATATTCTGTATTCATACCTTTATAATGTTCATATGATCATGCTAAAATCATAATATAAAGCTTTGAACTCAAAAACCTATGTGTTATACCTTTTTGATCCAAAATCGTACACCCGAAACCCTAATTTCATGTTTTTGCTTAATCTATAAGCTAAGCTTGTAAACTATTGTTATAATCTATCCCAATAAGCTTAACTGACATTACAAATAAGTTTTTGATCAGTCATGAAAGAATTTGAGATTAAAACCAGGCGCGTTTTTCATTTTGAAAAACCCTATTGACGTTTTGCTTCCTAGCTTAACGAATCGTTAATTTAAACTTGCTCGTTGTGCTATAATCTTTCATTTCATTTTTGTTTATTATAAACTTATAAATGGTATATTGAAATGGTTAAAATAAGGCTTTCATGGCAATTTGGACTTGTTTTGTAAATATTATCCATGCAAGTGGTATATATCGTAACTTTCAGAAATTTATAACTAAAAGGACTAAAAATGTCATTTTATGAAAGTTATAACTAAGGGCTATTATGTCACTTTTTAAAGTACAAGGTTTACTTGGGATATCTTTATAACTTAAGAGACCAAAGTCGTAAAAGTGCAAACTACAAGGGTTTTTTTCTGCCACTTTTTTAACATCAAGGCTATAAATGTAATATTGAAAAAGTATTAAAAACACGTTTAAAAACATTACAAGACATAACTGTTAATTACGCTTGACGTGTCTTAAACATTTCACAAATATTGACCAATAAATGCTTTTAAAAACTGCTTATGTTTGATAACTTTTATATCATTCATCTTTATCGATGTTGCTTTCAAAAATATTGTCCCAGAATCATATTTTCACAATATTAGGGAGCTTCATATTAAGAGGTTTTCATCTTGGTATTACGTTCTGACTGAGTTGTTGGGTTTACGATTTAAAGTGCCCTAGCTCCTTAAACGTTTACTGAATGACTTCTGAATTATGATAGCCCGAACGGTGTTATGATAATTTTAATATAAAAACCGACATCGATGTAAAATCTTACATATTCAATCAAACTAAGACTTGACATATATTACCCCAGGTTGCTCATGATGAAGCCGTTACTATTCATTTCATATACATTGCTATCAATTTTCCCTATACTATTTAGGTGCGTTCAATAGCCTCGCATTTTTTTTTTCAAATCTTTTTATAACCCGAGAGGAGATACTTGCTATAAACACTGAATGCAATTATTTTTGTATGTTTATTTCAACTTTATTTATTGCCAAAGTAATGCTTCTTTAGTCCCCATAATCATGAACCGTTCTTAATTACTCTCCGTAGTAAGCTGCGAATGATGTGAATAGATCTATTTGGGTTGGACTCCCGTTGGTTGTACCAGTTACGAGTACCAATTGCACATCATTAGAAATCAGCGGGTATTTTTGGCTAAGGTACCCACAAGGGCATAACGTATCCACCATACCCTAAAGGCTTCGGATTCAGAGCTAATGGCAAAAAATAAATATGATTTTCAATACTGGGTGTATATCAACGTAACCAAATATGTCATTTGCATTTCACAATTAAATTACTTAAAACTATGGATTTCAACTCAACCTTTGTGTGATTTTTTAGCATGTTTTATCTCCATGTAAACTACATGGCCACAGGAGTGGCTCTGAGGACATGAAGATTAAAAAAACAGTTATCATTCAAACTTTAATTGTATAGATATGTGGGAACCTTCTCGTTTGTAAAAACTATGAAGAAATAATGAATGATAACTTGATTTTTCAAAAACGACTCTTTTTGATTCGTTTTCTATGATTATGACTGTTGTACCTTGAAGTAATACCCCAGATTAGCTTCCGCTGCTATATTTAAAAATGGGGGTGTTACAAGCAAAGTTTATATATGTTGTTTGTTTGCTCTTGTTTGGTTTTTCAGAAATGGACTTAATGTACAAATTGCACTTGAAATTAAATAATTAAATATTTTGGATGAAACATTCTCCAGTCATGTACAATCCTAATTATTGTGTATTTAATGCATGTATTAAACATAGTAAGTATAATATTTGGAACACAATCTTTTGTACAAGGTAGATTATATGGTTCACTTAACCACAAGTGTGGTTTTGATTCCCGATGCATATTCTTTTCATTAGAAAAAGGATGTAATTATTTTCTATATTAAATCAGTCGTGATTGTGTTGTAGATCCAAGATAATATCTTTTGTTATATATTGATATAGTCTTGAAGCTAAACAAATAAGAATCCAATTTCATGTCCATGCTCAAAAACTTGTCAATTAGATTCGATAAATATATTAATCATAATTTGAATAATGAATCGATATAATCGAGATCTTTCTTGACCCTCACAAACACTCATTTAAAAGAAAATAAATAAATATTTTAATAGTGTGTTCCATTAATCCTAAGACTAGTATTAAGTGTGAGGTCATTTAAAATGATGACCTAAGTGAGTTATTATGTTTAATAAGGTTTACAAAATGTTGATATAACATTTGCAAACAAAGTGATCTTTTCCTATATGCAATGCAAGAACAATTTCGCAATCTTAATGCAAGAAATCTAGCATAAGTTCTAGTTAAGCATAATCCAAAAAACTAGTTATAAACGAATAGTGTATATGGCACATGTGCTTAGATATTTAATTAGCTTAATTACAAATAGCAATGATCAGTTAAAAATTTCTATTAACAAAATTTAGACACAAAGAAGTGCACATAATCATATAGCATAACACATAAAAGTACTTGTCGTCGTTTTGTGTATTAGATACAACAATGTATACTTAGCTCGGTTTTGTTTGAAAACAAATTAGTTTCCTCCCCATTTCAAAAATTAACCAATTTTAAAATTTTTGAAAAGTTAATTTCACTATTTTTCAAAGATATACCGACTAGATATGCCCGACTCGAAGGAAAAGGTAAAATACAAGTTTTACGTCAAAACGAAAGACAAATTTTTTACCACTATGTAGTATTTTGCATTTCTGACTTACTTAAGTTTGGATTAAATACTTGAAAGTATTTTTAAATGAAAGTAGACTCAATCATCTTTAAAATGACGGGTGGCACGACTTCTATGGACTTACGGTTGATTTTATATGAAGTTTCAAAGTTTCCAAAAATCTGCAGAATCAGACAGGAGGCCCCCTGATTGATAAGGGGGCCGCCCAAGATATAAGGGGGTCGCCCATGAGGATAAGGGGGGCGCCCATCTGACACTTAGATTTGCATTTTTTGTACAAAATCATTTAGTGACTTAGCGGAAAGATGTAGAACTTACTGAGTTTGATACCAAACATAAAACACTTATTTTAAGCATCATTTTTACTTCGAGCTAGTATACTAAGTGTATTTAACAACAAAATTAATACAAGTTAAGCAACAAAATACTTTTCATATTTATTCCCCCTTCAGGGGTAATTTGATACATGGATCATGCTCTATTTTTAAAACCATTTGTTTTGAAAATTAGAGCGACGTGGCTCCTGATACCAATTGTGGAAATCGTAGAGGGGGTGAATACGTTTCCATTTAAAAACTTAAATTATTTAGTATCAAATTATCCATCAAGTTAGATGCAATATGATGGGTGTGAATAATACATCTATATCCACTAGAACATGTCATATCAATAAAAACACAATCATAATGTTAACTTATATCCATGACACAATCATCATCTAAACAATATAAGCAAAAATCAACACACATATAGATCTAATGCAAATATAAATGTAAGGCGATAAGGTAAATAAAGATGTTAATGTGAAAGTAAAGAAAAGTTGCAAACCGGACGCGATGATTTATAGTGGTTCGGTCCCGAACCACCTCTTCGCCCTACTCCACTCCCCGAGTACCCAACTCAAGAGTTACTTCACTAGTCAACAATCTCCCTTTAGGAGGAGAAAAATCATACACAAGTAAGCTTACACCGATTTCTGACACTAAGTCAAATGTCGAGTTCTAATCATAGCTAGAACCAATCTATCACAACTTATGTATTTTGAGGACTAAAATACTAACCGTACAACTTCACTTCACGACACAACTTCACTTCACCGCACAACTTTACTTCATGACACAACTTCACTTCACCGCACAACTTCACTTCACCGCACAACTTCACTTCACTACACCTAGACACTAACACGATCATAACAATCTAACTCTTCGTTCTATGATCACCATGATCTAACTATACTTTCTATGATCACCACGATCTAACAACTATACACACCATGATCACCACGATCTAACTATTACATAAGTTTAGAATACATGAACTCGATCTATACATTGTGAATGTAAGACATGTCACGAATGCACTAACTAAACTACATAACTTCGTATCTTGATGATTACAAAAGTTCTTCTCTTGCACTTGAAGGAATAAGCTTGAATCACTTAGAAACAAATGCTTAAGATTAAATGATCAAAGGATTGTAGGTGATATATAAACTGATTTTAGACAGAAAAAAATGAGTGCAAAAGGTGAGATAATCAGTGTCGGCCCCCTTAATTCATGTGTCAGCCCCCTTATCACTAAGGGGGCGCCCTTATAATTAAGGGGGCCGCCCAGGCCTAGACGCTCCCTTTTTTTGTCTTTTCCGGGGAAGTGTTTTCAGGAACATTTCTAGCCATTTTTTAGGTAGAAAATTTGAATTCAAAATATTTATTTTGAATAAAACATTTCATTTAAATGTAAAAAAATGTTTTGTAAAAGTTATAAAAATGTTTGTAACATTTTATAAAAAATGTGAGGTTGAATAAAAATTCCTTTGATCAAAAAAAAATTAAGCATTTATTTATTCATATCTTAAGCTATTTACGTCGGGTGCAAACTTCTTTGAAGCAGTCTTGAGACGTCGAGAGATGTTGTCGTATGAATGCATATTGATGATTTGTGATCACAAGTAACTTAAGCACTTTACGTTATGTGTTATAAATTACATGTTTGTCATCACCAAAACATGAAGAGAATCTATAGATTAAATATCATAATATTTATACCAACACTATCTATTGGATATCTTTACCACAGATAAAACTAACCTAATTATGATGTTAGAATTAAAAAATTTACTACCTTAAACGGAAAAATGCGTTATGTAGAACCGGTAGGCACGATACCATTAGCAGAATGGAATCATCTAGTGTTGCAGATGGAACCGGCATCTGCAGACAAGAATCCTCAGTTTTTAAAAATTCTAAGAAATCGGCAAATGATTTCTAATACCATTTTTCATCTAAAGGGGTGATTAAAATGATTTCCTAGATGATGCAAAAGGCTTATAGAAAATACCTAACGCTTAGAACCTATAAATTTTGACTAAACCAAATGCTCCTAATTCTAGATAGAGAGATTAATCAAGAAGCACAAATAGCTTAACAATCAACCATAAGCATAAACATTTTTGTTCACAAACCAACATTCAAGAATTCAGAGGCATATAAGAAAAATAACAAATATTCATACACGAACATATTTCAAATAGTTTTACCAAACACACCCTTAAGCATCATAACACCGGTTTAGCACACTCTACTTCTTCTTTCTAAGATTTGATAGGAAATGACTGAAGCACTTGAACATCCCTTTAGTTTGCTTCAACTCTTCTGATTCTCCTTCGGCAATGGGTGGAAGTTGGTCAATATACACAATGAGATCGAGGGTGTATTTGTCAACCGGATCAATTTCTCATTGAGTTTAAGTTGTTGACAGAGAGGGTGAGGAACCTAAGGGTGTTTGAGGGTGAAGCATTTTTCCATCAATCATTATCCTTTTTTCACGTCCCTCGGTGAGAGGAACCATGACATGATCCACGAGGTAATATGTATCAGTTATAGCAAATGGGTGAGAGGTGAGAACATGCTTATAGAGGCGAGTGAGGAGCATTCTATAGGGAAGTACCATTAAGTCACTTTTGATTACACTAGCCATCCTCTTGGCCATGTAATAGGCGAGATTGAAAGGTTTACGGTTGCAAAGGCAGTAAAGAATGTAAACAAGACAAGCATTCGGATGATCCTTATTCCCCGAGAGGCTAATGGCATTCTCACTAACAATGGTTTCCCACTTTTTGAATTTGAGCTTCATTTCAGAGAGCACCATTTGATAAGGGTCAGGAACAACGGGTTTACCTTTGATGGTGCGACGTTTAGTGGGAGGCCTTTCATAGAAAATGGCATCACGTACCACTTTAGGAGTTTCAACAGGAGGCAAATAGTTGGGGTTAGGATCAACACAATTAAGAAGGGATGCAATGGACCACTCGGAATAAAACATGCATACTCCTTCGCGTGGGACATGAAGAATTCGAGCAAATTCATCGAGACAAAGAGTGATTTCAACGTTCATAATTACAAAAGCAATGGAAATGGTTTGATTAAAGTGTCGGGTGATTCGAACACTTTTGTAAAATTGGAGAACAAAGACGGGTAAAATTTGTTCGTTAATGTCTAGAAGACAATCAAATTTGATTGCCGAGAAGATTTGGCAAATGTTGGGGTTATCAAGAAAAGAAGGGTCAACGACAAGACCTTCATGGAAAAATCGACGTTCAAGGTTTTTGTAAATGGCCTTTTCATCCTCGTTGATGCCCATGGTTTTGTGGTATTTGGGAATGTAATACACGGTGTCTTAGTCATCGACATGAATGGATTTCGGCATTTTCGAAACCTAAAATCTCTGTTCCAACAAAACAAATCAAACGAAAGATTACGGTTTTATTTGTATTTCTTAATGTCTTATACTTATCTGCATATGTCGAATTAAATCGTTATATTTAAAAAATTCAAGTAGTCGGTCGTTCTTGGTAGTGAACACAACCCCAATACCAACAATTACAATTCCTATCACTTTTTTTTCATTTTATTAGGAAAAAATACCTGATACTCGGTCCTTTTTGAAATTAAGTTTCTGAGACGATGACTTGTTTTTACGGGTATTAACAATGTCTTAATATACCAATTATTCTTCTTTTGTTTTTGATTTTTTAGAAAAAATATTTGACATCGAGTTTATATTCATAAAACGATTTTCCATTGAAAAATAAAATGCAATTCCTAACTAAGAAAGTCTTAGATAGATATTTATGTTAAATTCGTCGATTAAGAGTGATTAAATATTGACAAACCTAATTATGATAAAGAAACTAATCTATGGATCAAATCAAAGAGATGAATGAATGTAATACTACAATGTGATTAAAGACCACAGATTTAGACAAAGATTTTACCAAGAAAATGGTTTTGGAGAAATTGGTTCGTCAATGGCGGTTGAAGGGAGGAAGACAAAGTTTGAATAGTGAAGAGATAAAAAGGAATCTGGCATTTTCATTTTCTTAAATGTACGGTTTCGCCGGTTCCATTGTGAAAATGGAACCGTCCTTTAATCCGAAGGGAACCGACAAAAGAAAATTTATATATTATATTTATTATTTTTTTTATTAAATATGTGCACCATTTTTGCTACTCATGGAATATGGTCCAAAAATATTTTAGTTAGTTTCACTTTTATTTTTTGGTTTGCCATTTTTTAATTTATCTGAGTCGTTCTAATGGGACGAAGGTAACAACAAAACAAATAAAGAACAATCGACCAACACGAATAAAGGAGAAAATCATCACATGTATTTCATTTCAATGCTTAATGCAATACAAAGGATAGGAAATACAACGGTAATGTAAAGAGCTAAAACAAAGAACACATCTCCATGTGAGAACTTGACAATAGGGTATAGGAGCAATAAGAGCGAGATGATGATGATGATCATGACGGGGCTTAAGATCTCCAAGAGGATTTCCATGGAAGAATATAATCGATAGATTTTGGGTGAGAGAGAAAATAAGATGGTTTGATTTTTTTGAAATGAAGAGAGTTGGTAGTGGATGAGGAAGGTTTAAATAAAAAATGGTCGCCGTATGGTTTTTATGGATTTTCGTGAAGAGTGGTTTGAATTTGAATAATGGAGATTAATACCCAAAAGATTACGATTAGACACAATGACTTGGACGGATAAAGCTAAACGGAGATGATTTACAGATGAAGCGAGTAAGGTGTGCTAAAACAAAATTATTTTTCTAAGAATTAACATATATGGTCACAAATAGACAAATTAAGAAGAACTCCCCAAAAAATCGATAATTTCCTCAATTCTATACATTTACATATAACCACATAACACATTAACAATATACATATATTCAACAAAGATAAATAAATTTGAAAGCATACTTTTAGTGTTTTAGTCCGATTTGCAAACCGTTTGAATCCATATATCGATTATTACGACACCATATTTCACTCGAACCACAAAATGGGTTTAAAAGACACAAAACAATAATATTTAGCACAAAACAAAGTGTTTTAGCCGTACCTTCGACTAACAACTGCATGACACTAATTTCCAATGGTATCGTTGGGTGGTACCGGCTTAACAGACTCGAAACAATAATACTTAGCCCAACATAACATTTTATAAGTTGGGATTTTACTATTTGGCACCAACAAAAGTAGTTATTACGTTTATGAACGTAATATATCTACAAGAGATTAGGATGTACCTTATCAAGATATATCATTCTCATGTAATCGGCGCTGCTGAGAATTGTTGTCGTTTACGATCCGTGATCATTTTGTGATCCACAAGCTTCTTTAACGGATTAAAAGACATATAGCATCATGAATCTAAAAAGATGAGATAATAAAAGTATACCAAAAAAGGATAATTCTTTGTAGTTTTCAAAATTCATTTGATCTGTTTTTAAAGATTTAAAATACAGTAGTCTTTAGTAGCCTGCTCTTGATACCAATTGTAAAAAACTAGAACGAGGGATGTTGAATAGTTTTACCAATTAAAATTTACTTTTCAAAAACTTTTAGACAAATATATATTATATCTTGTTGCAAGTAAAGATTGGATAAGCATATGAATTAAATACGAGATAAAAAGTAAAACGGATATATATTGACACACGTATTTAAGTGGTAAATACGAGAGGTCAATATCACTAGACCACAATCTCCTTTTCACCGGCAAGAAGCCGGAACAAAGTTGCTTACACCATTTAACGGTACAAAGCTAAATACCGGGTCCTAGCACGGTAGAACCAACCCTACGTCGCTTATACCTTTTAACGGTACTAAGCTAAATACCTGTTAGGATATCATTTCATCACCTCAAACACAAAAATAAGAAAAATAGATTTTAGAGAGAGAAAGTAAAAAAAGAAGAAAAATGGTTACTTGTTTCACAAAAGAAAAATGAGAAAGCAACACCCTCTCCACACCTTGGAGAGGGCCTATAAATAGTTCAAGAGTGGACTATCTTTGTGGGCTTTGTGTTGGGTTCCGAGTTCATAAAAAAAATGGGCTTGAGCCCCGACAACTGGCCAACTAGCTTAACTAAATTCCGTAAACTAAAAAAAAGATTTACTTTACAAGGCGGGATATTTTATGACCATTCACTTTAATAAATGCACGGCTAACATTCCCCCCTAAGGGGTGGTCATTCAAATGAGATCCTTTTGTGATGTCTTGTGTCTTGGAGCCTGTATTCCTTAGGAATTCCTTTTGAAGTTCTTTTGCATGCTTGTGATCTTGGTTCTTTGATCCTTTAACTTGTATACTTTTGACAAATACTTGATATCGTGGGTCTTTGCCTTGATTTTGTCTTGATACTGAGATAATCTAAAATCTTTATAATTGAATCTTTATGCCGCCTTCTGCGATTTGCTTGTCGTTTCCACCCTCAATGCTCAAGATTCTTGAACGCTTGCTAACAATCTCATCAACATTTTCTTTTAACATGATTACTAGTACCACAAAATGTTTCTTATGAGGAAGCGCTTGTTCATCAGAGATTGCGGAAGATTTGATATGTTTGAGCTTTCATCATGTTATTAATCTTTGTGGACTGAGCATGGGTATTGATCTCTGACTCGTCATGGACTAGAAGCTGATACCGGTCAGGAAAAACCTGCAAGTATAGGTTAGAGATAAACACTATATGGGACGAAAGTGTCTTTGTCATTGGTCGAATATGGTTGCAATACCATGGTTCCCGTTAATCAGTATATAATACTTGCTGTGATCAGGGTTAGAATTCAAAAAGATCTCCTTGCAGGCGTTTCGCAGCTGAACTAGCCGTTATCGTTACCGGAGCGTCTCAAAGAAAGACAACAGGTTAAGAGTGAATCGATAGTTACTATCTTCTGATTGAGTCGTTAATTCATATTACCATGAACAAGTTTTGAATTCATGTGAATCTCACCATCGTGTCTTTCCAGTTGACACAAGTTTGGATTCATATAGAATCTCGCAAGTCACCTACAAGAGTTGTTTGATGTTGGTCAAGAGATTTACCATATTCACGCTGAATTATCTAAAGAGTATCACTCTGTAGTTTCTGGCAATTATCACAAGGAAAATGGTATAGGACTTAATGATACCAAATGTTGTATATTGATGTACAACTTTTTGTATATGGAATTTGTATACTAGTGAGATTTTGTTGGATCTCGATGTGCTCTCGGACTCTATAAGTGCACATTTGTTATTTGGTAATCGGAGGCTGGAGTGGACTGCCACCTTTATCAATATCAACGATCTCAGAATGAGAAAGCCGATAGGAAAGGTGTATGAAATCTCCGTGAGAATGAAACAGAAATCTTTTGAGAGATTTGAAGTGGCTAGGGAGGGTTTTGTGCATTGCATCACTGGTCCCTTGAGACTTGACTTCAATATCGGAATCATCTTTGTGAGTACCAATAGATTATGCATTGGACCCGGTTTTTTGCATAAGGTTGTATCGGAGGGTTTTTCTTTATACCCTCTTATCCATTCAATTCTTTTCCATTTCTTCAACCCCTTCAATGTTAACAATGCGTCCTCATTATCACCTTGTTGGGATTGTTCCAGTGATAACTCATGCTTGGATAACATTCTTCCCAATCTCACTTTACTCCATTTTTTTTCAAATCATACCTAGGATTCTACTCTTCTTGAGGAAAGTTCCTAGGTAGATCCTCTCCTAGTTATGCTGGATCTGGAACAGAAATTCCTAACCTTAACCGCCTTATAACCCCATATGAGACAACAGTTGGTCGGTCTTTGGTATATATATGTAGCCAGTAAAACCATTGAAAAAATCAATCAACGGTTCGAGAAGAAATTTAATTACACAATGAGAGTTTTCAGAGTTACAATAAAGCTCCCATACACATATGCACACATATTATGAAAGAGTTTAGCTCATGCGAGGATTTGGATCGCACTTATTGATTGAGATCGTGATCCATATATTAATCGTAGTGATACATTTTAATCACTAGTCTCCCCCCAAAAATTGAATTATGACGTTTTACCAATTTTTTGACTATTATGTTGGAATTAAAAAACAAGTTAATGTCCGGACATTCACATGAGCCTAACTACAATGTTGGGGAGAACAGGAGTGATTGCAGAATGAATCATATTATTATACCTCCCCATCAAATTATATAATAGATTGAAAACCTTGGAGTGGGAGTTTGTTGAGCACACACAGTTGAAGAATTTGAAAATTTCTTTTTGAGAATATCTTGAAAAATGTGTCAACAGGAAAATATGTGTGATTTTATTTATTTACCATCAATTTCCTTTAAAACTTCTCTTGAGGCATTCAAAACTTTGAATGTTTATATGATTTGCTCAAGGACAGAGAAGATATGAGCTTCCCAGTTATTTTGGATAATGTACTTAAATGAACATTTTCCTTTTCTTTGGAGGGACGAGTCTAAGATGCACATTTTACTTTTGAAGTGTAGAGAAAAAAAAATGAAAGATGGACATGTTTGACAGCATTTGAAAATCTCGCTCGAACTTCATTTATTCTCGGTGTTAATATTAATCACCTTTCTGGTGGCAAATGAAATCGCATATGTCGAGAGACATGTCGGAGAAGATTTTTTTTGTCTTTTTTTGAAATTTTTGATTTTGTATTTGTTTTTTTAGGTTTTATATTTTTAATTTTGTTTTTTCTGATAAAATTTATACAAAGGTATTACTGAGAATTTGCTTAAAAAGTACCTATCAATTACTTTCTTCCTCACTAAAAAAATAACTCCACCTCTTTTATGTCTACCATCCTGGTCAAGTATGTCTTTTTAATCAACTTATTATGCTAATGTATTCTAAGGTTACTCTCAGTAAATTATGATCATTTCATCTATGTTTACCATGTTTGCCGTAGCTGTCTTTAAAAATCTGTTCACACCTTTATTCAATTTTGATAAATATGATATGTCGAGAAGAACGCATACTACTAAATAACACTCATCGTACATTGTTAGCTCGAAAACATACACCTCAACACAAGACGACAAGTAACTTCCAAGTTCACTTCCTACCGAAAGCATTCTTAACTCTAAGTCAAATAAACATCTTTATCCCTAAAAATTCATCAAAATTTCGATAATAACTCAAAAATCTAACAAGATATTACAACTTCTTAAAGTATATAAAATTATCTAATCTAACAGAGTCTAGAATCCTTATCAAAAGAAAATCCCCTGCTAAAGATGCCTTAAACCATTCAAGACGGTCAAGTTCATTCTAGGAGATAAATGCGAATACCAGGCGACGAACCAAATAGTTGAATCGGGTCTACTGGAAGAGCTTGGTGAAGAGGCTCGCCAGTTGGTAATCCGTCTTGACAAAATACAGTTCAATGTTACCCCTTTTCCACGTGTTCTTTTATGAAATTTGGTACGCGGAACAGCGATGTGTTTTGTTCTTGAGTTGTTGGACCGGTTGCTGGATAGGCTATGGCTGATTTACGAATCACAGTTAGCTGGAATCTTGTTGAGTGAAAGCCATAGTCCGTTAACTGTGTCAGATCCAAAGGACTTGGGCACGATAACGGATAGAGACACATTATTCTGCTTCCGCGGTAGACAGCGCAGTTACAGTCTTGTTTCTTTGAGGGACCAGAGCTAACAACTTTTTGCCTAAAAATTGTGCTTCCACCGGGAAGTTACTCTTGAATGGTGTCTTTTAAATCCTCGCATGTCCGCATCTGAAATCCGGTTTGTTCATATACTTAGAATCCTTCGAATTCCAAGACCGTTATTAACGGTTCCCCCGGATCGATTCATCGAAAGATCTTCTTTATTAACCTCTTGAGGTGCTTCTCGGTTGGCTTAGCACTGTAGTTACCGAGCTGCATAAAACAAGTAGCATGTACAATGTGCGGTCTATTCTACTAGACGTAAGATTACATTAGGGCACCATCATGCTTATGATATTTTGTATGCATCGATAGAGACCCCATTTTTTGTGATCTAGGTCAAGCTTGCGTCTTGTTCTCCATTGGTATAGTACAACGGGATCACAAGTTCCATTCCATTATTTTTAAGGATTTCTAACACGTAGTTGGACTTGTTTATAAAGATGCCACGGGGGGATTTGGTTATTAGCAAACAAGGAATAAAAAAGTCATTTCCAACACCATTTCATCGACATTTCGAAGCGGTCTTTTCATGAGGTCAGAAACAAATAGTTGGGTTATACCTAAGGTGTGTAGACCCAAAGATAATATCATCACGTAAGACTTCTGTACCACTAATGATGTCCATCGTCGAGCGTCTTTTATAAACAACGTTGGATCAATTGTGCCTTTAAAGAAGTGATTCTGTAGGAGAAACGTTACAATTCATCGTACCATGCCCTTGGTTGCTTGCTTTAAACCCATATAGTGCATTCTTTAACTTGAAAGACATGCTTGGAGTATCAGGCATCGATGAAACCTTCAGGTTGACACACGTACACGTCTTCTTTTAGCGTACCATGCAAGAATGCAGTTTTCACGTCCATTTGAAACACAGTGAACGATTTGTGTGCAGCATATGCCAAGAATATCCTGATAGCTTCCATTCTAGCAACCGGAGCGAAGGATTCTTCAAAATTATTACATTCTCATGACGGTACCATTCACACAGACAGGACTTGTTTCGGTATGACGTGTTCTCTTATCATGCTGTTTTTTGATAACCATTTCAAAAATAATTGTAAAGGGGAAGGGGCGGTTTTATGTTATCCGGAAGAGGAACTAACACCATACATCAAGCTTTGATACTGAAGAGCTCTTCTTGCATTGATTCAATCCATGCAGGGTCGGGGTCATAGCTCTTTGGACATTCTTGGGTTCCCACGTGCTTACCGTTAATGCGTACATGCACATGTCACCTCGGAATCGCAGTTGATTTCATTCGTCAAAACTGGTCGAGGGGTTCTCCGATCACTTGTTCCAGAGGGAGTCCTTAGTCCATTGAAACTCATGACGGGTTTGGTTGGTAAAAGTATTGCATGTTCGATGGATCAACATATTGTGAGATGAAATGCTAGCATCACTGTGGAAGGAGTAGTCAAAGGCGATTGACAAACGTATTTTCATCGTAACATAGCATTTTGGAACATTGTCAGGCAATGTTGCGGGGTTGATGTGAAATGTGTTGTGTTTCGAACTAGTCATCATCCTGTGTAGAAATTTGGGACAATTTGTTGTAAACTTGTGAGGATGATTTGTTGGTGTCGGGTCCTTGTGGTTGTGTTGTTCGTAGTTGAAGTTGGAGTTGAAGAGCTGGAGGTGCTTGAGCATAAGAGCAGTCTTGGAGCAGGACAGACGGGTGACCACAAATATTGTCTTCATACATAGCTTTTTAGGTTAACAGTAATCATTCACTTCAGTGGTTTTTGAGTTGTTATTGGATATTGTTTGTTTTAGTTAATGAAACAGTTTTATGTTTATGTTTCTTTTTTTGTTTTGCTTGATTTTATTCTTTTGTTGTTGTGTGATTTTTTTGTTTTTTTTTTTTTTTTTTTTTGTTTTTTTTTTTCTCTTTTTTTTTTTTTTTTTTCCATACAAACACACCAGCACCAATATTCAAAATATTTTTTTTATTTTGCACGGAAGCATAAGTAACGATCGTTAGTCCATAAACTGCATTTGTCAGAAGTCATGCTTTGAGGACCGGGTTTTTTGAACTGCTGTTGATCAAATGCATTGCTGAAAAGCTCATCAAATGTCACATGCATTGTCTCCATGATTTTCTTTGTCTTCGATTGTAACTTGTATGCTTAGGTATCAGCTGAAATAACATGAAAAAGCCAATATCAACTTTTGGGCCACAAGCTTTCCCAATATCTTCACGGATTATTCTTGGGATACAGAGAGCCCGAGTACATGTAAAAGGAGATATCTGGTTTTCTGCCATTAATGAAGCTCGTATGGTGTTTTGTTTATATCGACGACGTGATTGATGCGTAGGATTTTTTGAGTGTAGCACGCTGTATAGTTGTCCAGCATCGCCTTCAGCCCATAAGAATACGGTGCCACGAGAGAAATCAACATTGTTTAGCCAGCCCAAACCATCGTTCGATTTTTTCGTCCACTACTCCATTTTTGTTGGGTGTACGGACAGAGACGATTGGTGTGATGATGCCACACTAGCCCAATATCAAAGTTTTCTTTAAGGGATTTGATTTTTGATTCTGTGCCGTTTGTCGGTTCTTATGATGATGACAGGGGTCTGATGCAAGGACAGTATAATTCGCTTTCAGGAAGGTTTTATCACTTATGGTGCTTCATCTTTTTATCTCGAGAAAATGTACCAAGTGTAACGGGGTAATCTGTCACATTCACCATAAACATATCGCTTATTCCATTATGCTAAAGCATTTTCATTAGACACACAAATCCCATTGAAGAAGGTGTAACCTCTGCTTAGAATTTGGAACTGGTTTGGGTGGGTGTGATTGCCCTTTGCTTATTTCCTTGATCAATGAGGACAAAAGTGTTCTTTTGTGATATTTGAATTTTGGAAGGTCCGGTGACAAGATCGTTTGCAGGTATTTGATGGTCGTCAAAATTTAGGTGGGATAAACGTTGATGCACATACCATGACTTGGTAGGAAGTTGCTCGAGCATGAGGCAAATTGGGGATGAGATAGGCCTCACTTTCATGGAGATTGATGGTGAAAGGTTTGTTGAACGGTTTCCTTTTAACAAATCAACTCCTTCTAGAGATCTGACAAAACAAGAATTCCTTCTGAAAGCAACCTCTAAATCTGAATCACAAAACTGCCCAACTGAGAACAAATTGTGCCCTAAGCCCTCAACGAAATAAACCCTGGTGATCAAAATATTTCCCCATTGAAGATCACCGAAACCCAAAATTGTAGCAACATGATCATTTCCAAAGCGAACGGTTCCCAAAAACTTCCAGACGAATTTGATGGAAGCTTTAGGTTCCCGGTATATGCTTGGGCAACCGAGTCGACGCACCATTAACAAATTTGGATAACCTGCCAAGAAAGAATAGTAGAAATTTGGAAACCGTTTGATTTTAGGTTTCGAGGGTTAGAAGTACAAGCATTATCACCATTAGAGCAGTCAGATTGACTCTCAGATTCACTGGATGCGATTATTTTTCCTTTAATGTCAAAAAATCTTCTAGTTGGTGTCCATCCTAAGGCAAAATCTAGGTTTACTAGGCTTAGGTGATGCATGGTCTTTCTTTGGTACCTACTTTCTTAGGCTTTTAAACCTTTGGTTTTGCTTCTTTTGTTTTCCGTGTTTGAAACATTTGCTCTTTTGTCTTTCTTGCCACGGAGGAATTCATGGTCATTCTCATAATTAAGATAATACATCATGATTAGCAGTGGAAGAAACATTGCTTACACCATAGCACAAATACTTAGATTTATCATACCGAATATCAGGCTTAACGTGTTTTCATTAAGTGTAACATATGTTTCTTCTTCTTAGAAAAGCAGTAAATTCTATGGTGTTTTTACTTCAACTTCTTTATTCTTGTTGGCAAACTTAAATCGCATAGAAGCAAGAGGGGGACCTTATCATTTTTGTATGCTTCCTAGGCTATGGCCTTTTGGGTCTTAGCAGTGTGTCTTACTCCTGTAGAAGATAAACCATTTTGAGTAGAATTAAACATCCTTTCTTAGTGACGACATGTGGTTTTGAATGGTGATTGAGTTGTCCTAACCTCGTTCTAACTTTGTTAGGGACATAACTTTTCATCCCTAGAAGGTTGAAAGGGATTAATCCTAAACATTCCTGGGGCCAATCCCACATTTTCTTGTTTCACCAATTTTTTGTATTATTGTGGTGTGGGTACCGGTTGATAGTGGACTGGTTTTGACAATCGTTCGTCTTATAAACCTTTCGAGGAAAACAGATTTTTTTGATGATGTTTGTATGATCAGATTGAAAATGCATTGGTTGTCTCACATACAAAGTTTTTAGTACAGGTTGCAAAGACGGTTTCCTCTCGGTTGATTGATTTGCAAACTTAGTATTCGTACTCGTACCTTTTGTGTGTGTTCCACTTGGTCAGAAATTTATTCAAATAATGTGGCTCTATATCTTAGCATTTTCATAGATCGTATCATGTAATTTGTGTTGCCAAAGAGTCAATTATTGTTTTTTAGTTGAGCAGTGTCATAGAAATAGAGTCAAACAGGTTTTTGTATGAGTCTTAAGGTAGAGCAATTTCCTTTTTCATAAATCGAACTGCAAACTTAATTCGACATTCTCATTTTCAAGTTCTCTAGAAAAAAGGTTCAAAGGGTAATTTGTACACATGGAGTATCCGTATTTTACCTTGAGATCTCCCAATGAGCTTCAAACAGTTCGTATCTTTTGTCTGCATGTCATTGTAAGCTTTATCGTACGAAATTTTGACATATTTGCATTCTTCACACTTTTTGTACCAATCCTTCCAAAGTTTAGCATATTTTCATTCTCCTTTTAATTGATACAGTTTCAGTGGTTCTTTCGTACGGTAAAGCTCAGTTTGGTGATTTGATGAATCTCTACAACCGATGGATTTTGCTCAATAGAACATACTGTCTTGACGGACAACTGCTAATCAAGAGACGCTCAAATTTACAATTCCAATGTCTTGTGCATTTAGCAAGAGATTCATCAGCTTATGTTGCAAAGAGATTTAAGTCTCAACAAATTTGACTGCTTCTTTCAAATTGATTTCAAATTTTGAAGTTTGATCCATCTTGGTTGATGATAGGAAAATTTTCTTCTTTTAAAATTTTGTGAATCTCTTGATGAGCATGGCAACGACCATTGTGTGTATCTAAAGTTTATTATTGTTTTGACAACACATTGAAGAGTACAATGGTGCTTTTTACCTCATTAGAACATTTTCGTTGGCAACACTTAGAGTAGTGGTCATCCAAAAATTCTTCATATTGGTTTTGAAATCGATTTTGAAACAGTGGACCTTTTTGGAAGTATTTACAACATACACACTTTTGTGACTGGCCGGTTGAGGAAAACAAAAAATCCCCGAAAGAAGAATTAAATCTTTGTATTAGTTTGCCGGTTTTATTTCTTTGTTCAATTGTTTCATTTTTTGGCGACTCTCTTGAGCAAGCTGCAGTGTCTCTTCCGAATCATGCACAACAGGAGGATCATGCTTTTCAAGTAACACTTTGCCATTATACAAACTCTGTTGTTTTCGCTGAGCTTGCTTGAGATAAAAAGGATTTTGATAACCCAAAGCCATTTTCTGTTCGGTGTGGTAAAACGAGTCTGGCTTAGGTGAAAGCATGTGCATCGTTTGAATCGATTGACCCGTTTTAACCAAAATATTATCTAATTCCTTTATCTTATTCTCAAGTTGAATTTGTTTATCAAGAAGCTCGTCTTCGCGTATTTTGAAATCAGACTTCAACTTTTTCTTTTCTTCAAGAAGAGAAGAAACAGTTGATTTTTCCGTTGAAAGCTGTTTACTTAAATTTGAAATTTCCTCATTCAAAGTCGTTATTTGTTTACCGGAACTTAAATGAAGAGCATTTATCTTTTTTGTAAGACATTGTTCTTGATAAACCGACTTTTGATAACATCTTTCAAGTTTGTCATATTTTTCTTGACTAATTTCAAAACACTTTTCTTGATTTTTATATCTAGCAAGCTCAGTGGTCAAATCAGCATTTGTTTCTTTCATTTTCTGATTTACCGAGTTGACCTTTTCAACTTCAAGTGCCAAATTATTATATAATGATTCAAAGTAAGCACGTGTTTCCTCAACAGTTGCAGGATGTTGATCTACTGTTCCCCCCTCCTGTTCCACACTCGAGAAATCAGAAATAACATTACTATCATTCTGTTGTTCTTGGTGTGGTTCAGGAATGGGTTCGAGTAGCTCAGTATACTGCTCCTCTTGAGTAAACATATTAAATATCTCATTATCATAGCAGTTGTCATAGTTGTGTACCTCAGCTGATCCGTCTGAATCATAGACGGGAGCGTTGTCAGTCTGAGTACCCGATGTCGATGCTTGCTGCAAATTAGCCATCAAAATGCAGTTTGCATTGACTTCCTCAATTTCATCAAGATCTGCTGCAGCAGCCATCAAATCAAACTCTTCCGCTTGGAGTTGGATTCCTGCTTCTTCCTTTTGAGCAATCAACAACTGAGTCTGAAGATAAGCAGCATCCCTTCTCCTTGGTCTGACTGTACAGTTCCTAGCAAGATGACCCAATCCTCTGCAGTTGTAACACCTTATCTGATTACCATTATTCCCAGGCGCATTACCCTCAGCCCGTGCTGCTACAACATTTCCATTCCCAATATTCTGAACACCAATTTGCCCATTCTGATTACCAATATTCTGAACACCCTGATTCTGAACTGCATCTTGAACAACCTGATTCCCGACATTCTGTACTGCATTATACCCATTTTGATACCCAACATTCTGCCCAGCATACTGTCTAAACTGATTCCCACCATTAGCTCCAACCATCCGCATCTGTCTGTCTTGACCCATATTCATACCCGGTTGAGCAATCTGCCGATTACGAGGGTTTGATGAAATTCTCTGGTTGTTGTTGGTTGGTGTTGAGTAGTTTAGTTTGAATGCCTTAGCCATTAGAGCGAGTGCCATGTTCATTGCGGTTGTGGGATCTGTAATGTCGTCGGGATTTGGTATTGGTTGTTGCATGAAGTTCTGGTTGAATGATGGTTGTGGGATATAGTTGTTGTTGATGGGTTGTGGTTGTTGCATGTAGGTACTTGGTGATGGTTGATCTTGGTGAAACACTGTATAGTTGAAAGGATTGTTGGAATTTGCCATGAGTGCTAGCGGATCATGTGTTTTTGCAAGTCGTTCAGCTCTTTGATCATCGACCTCCTTTTGATTGTACTTCAAGAAATCATACAACTGAGTGTAGTCTGTCGTATGCAAGTCCTTCGTTTGATGAACAATAGTAACATGCCGACTCCATTCTGGTTGTATAAAAATCATTCACAATTTTGAGATACGGTGATAGTAAGACTCATCGATTCCCCGTCAGTGGAAGTAAACATTTTTCCCATTCATTAAACAACCTTAGCCTTCTTCTTTGAATTACAATTCGGAACCTTTCATCATTTGTTGCACACGTAACCAGATTTCCTAGTGCAGTTTCACAACTATCAACTCGCAGCATAGTTGCTTTAGGAAGACCGGGAAGTATGGTCTGAATAGCTTGATCATTGCTTTCCATTTCTGTTTAATTTTGCTTCTGTGAGTTCATCATCGTTTGTTCATGAAAACGTTTCAGGAACCTGGTACTTTACGATCTGCATCAACCTGGTTCGGAGTCATTCGTCTGACATAAGGACCAGTCATATGGAGTTGTAGATATACTTTCCATTTGGTCTTTCTCTTAGCATAACCGAGAGACGGTGCATGACCAGGTACATAGTTTCTTGTTAAGCATAGGAGGGCGGTTTTCAGAACCGGCTGCATAAATGTCTTGTTGAGTCGACATTGCAAAAAAATAATGATGTGAAATGATAAACAAGGATCTTTATTGGGTAACTTGATTTGTTGTTGTGGATTTGAAACAATTAACGTTCACGAGATGTTACAAAATCAAAAATTTCTAGTTCGGTTCTTATGGAAATCACCTAGTTCGGTTCATGCTTGTTCGGTTGTTGATACGGTTGTTAAATGATTGACTAGTTCGGTTTAGCTAGATCGATCCTCTGGTTCGGTTGTCTCGTTCGGTCCCAAAGGAGAATACTAGTTCGATTGTCCTTGTTCGGTCCTAAAAGAAATCTAGATCGGTTATCTAGTTCGGTCCAAACACACACCACTCGTTCGGTCCAAACACACACCACTCGTTCGGTCCAAACGCACACCACTCGTTCGATCCAAACACACACCACTCGTTCGATCCTCAAAGGAACATCACTCGATCGGTCCTCAAAGGAAAGTTACTCGTTCGATTCAAACAGAAATACACTCGTTCGGTCTCAAAATAGAATTTTGCTCGTTCGGTTGAGACACCCAGAACTCGTTCGATTCAAACAAGTACGTTGCTCGATTCTTTGCTTCTTTCCGACCTTGCGTTTTGCACAACAACCACAACGAACTACAAGCACTAAACCACAAGCACTAAACCACAAGGTTCTGATACAAAAAAATTATAATGAAAGATATAATGGGGAAAAATTCGAATAGAAAAGAGAACAAAATAAAAAATAAGCCGAAACAATAATCTCTAATAAGTTACCACAAACAAATCACATAACCCAACCTTGGCTCTTGATACCACTTGTTAGGATATCATTTCATCACCAAAACACAAAAATAAGATGTTGGGAAAAACAAGTCAAAAGGTCAACGTACTGCTAAGCAAAAGGTCAAAGTACTGCTAAGCAAAAGGTCAAAGTA
>BQNB010026386.1:34710-58658 GCA_026074375.1 Tanacetum coccineum | reverse complement strand
TTGTTACTTTAGATTTATCTAAGGCAACAAACCCTTTACAAGCTAAAGGTTAAGATCCATTAAGCAAAAGGATCCTACATTCTTCACTAGAATTGGATTAACTAGAATTAAAGTCACTGCTCCTAGCATCAGAATCACTAGGTTTAGATTGCTTTGGACCATATGTAAATTGTGAGTCATCTATTTCTTTATCAGGTCCAGAAGGGATATAGATCCCTGTCATTGGAGGGGGAACTGCATACATCCCCTATGTATATCTATTATTCACAGGACTATCTTCTATATCACTAGACCTACTGTCAAATAAACATCCAAAAACTTTATTTTCATAACTTAAAACACCTTTATTCATTTGATCTCCATACCCAAGCCCAGCTTTGTCCCTAGCACTCATCTGACTATTTAACAGAATATTAAGACTTTTAAAAGAGTTGTGCCATTTTTCTACTTTTGCTTTTATTTCTTCTTTTTCTTTTTCAGCTTCTGCCAATAGTTTCTTATGGTATGTAAGCACATCAGTTTTATCATCTAACAATTTTTCATAAACCTTATTCTTTTCTATACCAAAGTTGGACTTTGTTTATGGAGCAACTAATTGGGCTTCAACACTTTTCTCTTAAAGCTTGAGTATATGCCTGGATTCGATACTGGCATTCTAAGTTTGTTCCTTCTGTTCATCATACAATTTTTTAAGTTTAGCATAAGACTCTTTATACTCTTTGGAACAAGAAGTTACCTCTGTGTCTGAGCCTGAACTGCTGCAAGCCATCAAAGCATAGTTCTCTTGTTATCTTTTGAGTGACTGGACCATCAACACCTTCTCCATCAGAGTCACCTGCTTTAGAGTCCTCCTGTTTACCATATCTTCTCCCATTTTCTTTATCTTTATTCTAGTGTTCCAAGTATCTCTCCTCCTACTATCTTGATTCCCCTTGGATTTGCACTCTCTAGCAAAATGCCCTGTCTTGTGACAACTATAGCACTTGACTTTGGTTTTATCAAAACCAACCGGTTCCTTGACATCAAACTGTAACTTTCTACCTGTCTTTTTGTAGAACTTTTTCATTCTTATGGAAATCTTGCTAACTGCCATTCTCAAGTTCTATTTCTTCTATCAATCTCATCAACGCTGTTCAAGATCCTCATATCCCAATTGTGGACAACTGGATTGATTTGCAAGTAAGGAGTATGATGAAGTATGTTCATATTATGAGTTATGACTAGAAGAGTTAGAAACACCATAAAGCGGTACTAATAATTAGTACTGCTAGTGTTCTATGAAACGGAATGCCACATTATGTATGATAGAGGCATGATGCAGTCCAGAGCCTATTAACATCAGACTCAATGACTCTTAAAGATTATATAACAGATCATCAAAATGAGACTGTCACTCGCTGTCATGGTCCTCATAGATTAAGGAAACATTGAGACCAGGACAGTAAGGGTTAGAGACTAAGGACATTTTTGATTTGTATCTTCAGTCTGAGGACGCCTGAACCATGAATCTCTAGGTGATCAGAAGACTTTGGTAAACATTATTCATAGCCTTTATGTAGCCCTTCTGAGTTTGATACAGAGAAGCCTTCAAACTGTTGCTTTAGTATATACTTCTGCATCTTCTTTGATTCATCATTTCCACCAAATCTAGATTTGATAGCTTCCCACATCTCTTTAGCATCAGTCATTTTATGAAATTTAGCAAGATGATCTTCTGGTAAAGCCATAAGTAAAGTGGTCCTTGCTTTTCTTTCTCTTTCTCTGGCTAAAATTTCTTTTGCAGTCTTAGGAGGGCAGACCTTTATAAACCATCTTATTTGCTTAATTGTCGCGTTTTATTTGTTTCCCGTTAATTGTTTAAGTGTTTAATTGCTTTTAATTGTTCATTTTAATTGTTGCTTTTATTTAGTAGTTATAGATACTCAAAAATATCTTTTCTCTCATTCAAATCATAATCCAAGCTAAAGCAAGGTTTCAATTTCACAAGTCGTTGGGGAAACGACCCGGGTGATCATTCTTCCCGGTTAAATATACGTATTATATATTATATATATATATCTTTTAAGAGTGAATTTTCCTTAGGGAATTTTCTTAATTGCTCTTGTGGTATTATATTATATATTTTATAGTGTATAAAAATTACAAATCAGTAAGCCTCCCACACTCTTTTCTCTAATCTAATTTCTTCTTCTTGTCCTTCTTTCTCTTTTCTTCCTTGCGGTTTGTATTCCAACCGAACTCCAAGGATTCTTTGTTCATTATTATTGAGATTATAAGTTGTATAATGGATTAGTTAAGTGGGAAAACAGTGTAGTACTACCACCGTCGCCGCTGGCCACCACCACCACCTGCTGCTTACCGTCGTGTCTGCTAAACACCACCACCCTTGTTTCTTTTAAGGTATTCAAACACAATTATGATTTTGATTTATTTTTTTGTTAATTTATTTATTTTTTGTAGTTTGTAAAGGGGCATAAATCAGTTGCTTAAAATTGCATGTGATAAATTCTATCTTAATCGAATCACTTATGTAAGTTTGTCAATCTTGAGTAATTTTTTGTTGGTGCTTGTGAAAGTCTTTCTTATTAAACCTTAATTACTCCATGGGAAATGGAGATAACCACTCTTTCCTTAAAAAAGAAGACTCCAACTCTTATTATCAATTATAAGTGAATGACATTATATTCGGATCAATTTCAAGAAATGTGTGATGACTTTTCAAGATCATGCATGATGAGTTTGAAATTAGTTTGATGGGGGAACCTAAATTTTTTTAAGATTACAAATAAACAATTTGATGAAGGAATATTTTTTAAATAATCCAAAAATATATTAAGAAAATACTTCAGAAATTTGGGACTGAAGGACTCTAAGCCAATATAAACCCCTACGTCTACGGAAACAAAACTCACGAGAGACGAAGAAATGGAGAGTCCATAGATATTACTAAATATCGAGGGCATGAAGGTAGATTTATTATTAACTTAAACGCATGTAGACAGATATGTTTCGGTGTATGACTTTGTGCACGCTTTCAAGAGGATCCCAAAACCTCTCACTAGAAGCAGTGCTAAAAGTATCTTCGAATACATAAGGCACTACGCATTTATTTGGGAATATGGTATCCTAATGATCGGCATAGAAACAGATAGTGTATGCGGATTCAGATCTGCAGGAGATTAGTAGATCGCAAGAGCACTAATGGTGTTTGCACGTTTATGGGATGTGTCTACCATCCTTGGTTTTCGAAGAAGAAACCGCTTTGCCATCTCACAACCCGAAGCGGAATTTTGTATGCGCCAGAAAGGACATGTCAACAAGCTCTATGGATGAAACAAGCTCTACTAGGACTATTGCGTTAGGTTAGACGACATTACAATAATGTGTGATAAAAAAAGGCTATAGACTTATGTAAGAATCCCGTTTCAACATACGAACAAAACACATGAAATTCTCATCTCTTCCTTCGCGAAAATGTTAAAAGAGTATATTTCTATTGAAAAAAGGTCTACTTCGAAGCAACATTGTCGATATTCGTAACTAAACACTTAAACGTGTGCCATCTTAACTACTTTCGTCTAGGTCTAGAACATGATGATACAAATTGATTATGTTTTCGGCATAATAAAGAAATTAAATTCAATAAACAGTTTGTCAAAATCTGAGAAAAAATTTCTCAACAGGTGGCGCCCCCTATAATTTATCAAAGGGTGGCCCCCTTAATTTTAAGGGGAACCAACCCAGACTCTTAAGGGGCCACTCCCACTGATGACTATTTTTTTTTTTGTGGTCTAGGTTTCTATTTTACCCAAAAAAGAAGATTGGGAAAGTTTATAAGCAAACTTTTAGGACATTCTTCTATCTAAATGCATATCTAATTATACAATAGTCTATTCTATTTTTTCTAAAACGTATTACTATCAACTAGGAGCACATGAAAATCAATTATCACATGTTATTGAGATATGCTAAAAACATTTTTCACATATGCATAATCGGTCTCTTATGTGTTAATGTATATAATCTAATATTATTTTCGCAATCTTGGTTGAGAAAATAAATCAAGGAGCATTTGGATTATTTCTTAGGTTTTTACATGTCTTGTGTCGAAAATAATCGCGAGCCACATTTGTCGCACTTAGGCACACACTAGTATTTGCACAAAAGTTTGGTTCGTTTTTCACTTAACCCCCTTGACAAGAAAAATTCTTTGTGCATTATATTTAGTCACTATTTTATATGCTCTTCATCTTGGGATCTTCATTCTCAATTATGATTATATGCCAAAATCATGTCGAAATAGTTGGATCCGGGATGTCTATGCTTGACCTTGCTATGTGCTAAAAAATTTTTAATGCATAAAAAGGAATGGACTTGCTGCAAATTAACCACCAAAACAGAAACCCTCACACAAAATTGTGAGAAAAATCGATTTATGGAAAATCTGGGAAATGGCAGTAGGCGGTCCCCTTAATTCATAAAGGGCGGCCCTCTTAATTTTAAGGGGACCGACCTTTTAATAAGGGGACCGGCCTAAACAGTAATGGGTAAAACAGTATTTTTCTTTCCTTTTTGACCTAATACCCCCTAGACTTAGCTACTATTTCCCTAAATTCATAAACATTTCTTAGATTTGATCCTTTAAATGTTCACTTTTCTAATTTAACCTTTCCTCAACTATCAAATACTTTCTCAAACCATCATCCTCACCAATGAACTCTCCTAACAAATCCACATCAAACATCCAAGGTAGCCATAATGAGTGTGATGAATCCTATTTGGGAGAGAAGAAACTAAACACTTCGTAATACACATCCTATGAGGTCAATGTGAATTCACTACACCATGCCAAAAACTACTCATCCTCATCATGAACCATTCAAGAAAAACAATCAAACCTACAATCATGCTTCTACTAAATCCTTATATATAAGGACTCTCCCACACATCACAAGTTGTCACATTCCTCCATTACATCTCCCCCATCAATTCTACATGTTACGCACACTCAAGCTCCCACCTTAAAGTGCAATCCAAAACTCAACACACACACCTCTATCTCTAAGAAGAGAAAAGCCTAGTTGATGAATTAATCAACCTACAAGATCTCCATCAAATATCTTAGCAATGCATCGCTCACAGCAACACAACATTCCTTCATCACCGTACTCTCTAAACTACCACTCACCATCAACAGTACCAATTGAAACCCATGTTGGGTGTGCCCTTATTGCTCTTACCCAAAAACAATTCCTTGCTTTAAGTGAGGATATCAATTGGATTGAATTCCTCCTCACTCGACCACATCCACCACCTAGAGTTCAAAGAGATTACCCTTCCACAACCGCCTCCGCTCCAAACTCTCCATCAACAACCAACTAATCTCGTAATATGCCTACAAATAATCGTCAAACCCTTTTGTGTCGCAAGCAAGTCAAAAATCCTTCTATGGCTATTTAGGATTTTTTTTATGTATTAATATGCTTCTAAAGCATATTTGTTTTTCTTTTTATGTATGCTTGTGTGTAGTTCACACACATTGTCCTAAATGAATGAAGTATCTTTTGCTTTGATGTTTGCTTGCACTTGTCATATTTTTCCTTCCTTCTTGCTACATGTTAGAAATATTTGTATTGTTCTAACTCGTTTTTGTAGCCAAGAAACCATAGCTCGATTCCTTGGTGCCCTCGAACGAGGGGGAGCACACATCAAGGGGGAGCATTTATTCTGTCGATTTTACTAGCAATTATCGACGATGCCTTTTTTATTTCACAAAAAGTGGGAGAAATGACATAAAACTCACTAAATACTTGTTTAAAAATAATTTTACATTTAATGAGTTTAAATTTTATAATCATCAAAAAAGAGGAGATTGTTGATAGAAATAATGCCTAAAAACATTATTAATATTTTTCACATCTTTACATTTTGATAATCATAAAATATAAAAACGTTCAATGTAAAATTAAACGTAAACAAGTAGTTAGTTGTAAATTTTCATTTAAAAAATTATATCACTTAAATGTATGAATAAATAAATGCTTAATGCATTTTATGATCAAAGGAAATTTTTATTCAACCTCACACTTTTATAAAATGTTGTAAACATTTTTATAAACATTACAAAACATTTTCTACAATTAAAAGAAATGTTTTATTCAAAATAAACATTTTAAATTCAAATTTTCAGACTTAAAACGGCTAGAAAGTTCCAGAAAATTCTTCCTACACAAAAGGACAAACTAGGGAGCGCCCAGTCTAGGGCGGCCCCCTTAAATACACGGGCGACCCCCTTATCTTTAAGGGGACCGCCCACCTATTTAAGGGGACCGCCCATAGGTAGACGCTCCTCCAGAATGTCCTATAAATATTGGACTATTCCCCATTATTTTCTCACCTTTTGCACTCATTCTTTCTGATAAAAAACAGCCCACACATCTCATTAAAATCATTTGATCATTTAATCATAAAGCTTTGTTTCCAAGTGATCCAAGCTCAATTCCTTAAGTGCAAGAGAAGAATACTTCCATCATCAAGTGAAGAAGTATTACACCTTTGTGTGTTGTTGCAATCTTATTGCATCCATATCATAACTTGTAAATCATTTGTAAATCTTGTAAAGTTGTGTAGTTGTTAGATCTAGGTGATTGTTGTAAGTATAGTTGGATCTTGGTGATCTTCCTAGTAGTGTTAGTTAGGTGTGATTATAGTAGTGGCTTGGTGAAGTAGTGGTGTGAAGAAAACTAAGGTGTGAAGAAGTTGTGTAGTCGTGATCAAGTCGTGAAGCAAAGTTGTGTAGTGAAGTTGTGAAGTTGTGGTAGATTGGTTCTAGCTAAGATTAGAACTCGACATCTAGCTTAGTGTCAGAAATCAAGATAAGCGAAAGTTGTGTAAGGTTTTCTCCGCCATAAGGGAGCTTGTTGACATAGTGAAGAAAACTCTCGAGTTAGGTGCTCGAGGAGTGGAGTAGGACCTAAGGAGGTAATGATGACCATGTTGAAGAATTGAATGGTTAAGGGAATAACCAAGGAGTGGGAACTAATAGGGGCGTAGAGGGAGTCAATGGGAATGTAGAGAGAGTCAATGGGGGAGCACCCGACTTCTTGACGATCATTGCCCAGCAATTGCAGAACCTCTTACCTGCCATGCTAGCTCAGGTTGGTAACCAATGAAATATTGGAAATCAAAATGGTAATGTGGTTAATGAGAACGTTCAGGAGAACGTTGGGAATGTATTAGTAAATGGCAACCGGGTAGGTTGTTCATATAAGGAGTTCTTAGATTATAACCCTAAGGAATATGATGGTAAGGGAGGTGTTGTAGTTCTTACTCAGTGGATTGAGAAAATGGAGTCCGTGCAAGATATGAGTGGTTGTAGTATTGACCAATAAGTGAAATACACTACTGGTTCACTTGTGGGTTAGGCTTTAACGTGGTGGAACTCTTAGATCCGCACGCTAAGTTGGGAAGTTGCTGTTAGTATGTCATGGAATGACTTTAAGTTTATGATGATAGAAGAGTTTTATCCTAGTCATGAGATGCAAAAGTTGGAAACTGAGTTGTGGAATCACGCCATGGTCAGGGCTAGCCATGTTGCGTATACTGATAGGTTTCATGAGTTGGTTAGGTTAGTTCCTTACTTAGTAACTCCAAAAAGTAGGAAGATTAAGAGGTACGTGTATGGCCTTGCTCCACAGATCCGTGGGATGGTGGTAGCAACAGAGCCAAAGACTATACAGAAGGCTGTGCAGATTTCTGGTGCACTAACCGATGAGGCTGTTAGGAATGGATCAATTAAGAAGATTGAGAAGAGAGTAAATATGGGGGAACCTAGCAAGGATAAGAATGGTAGGGATGATAATAAGAGGACTAAGACTAGAAATGCTTTTGCTACCACCGCAAACCCTGTAGTAAGAGAGAATACGGGTGCTTGGCCCAAGTGTACCACCTGCAACTCCTACTATGCACCCAGAGGGCCTTGTCGCACATGCTTCAACTGTAACCGCCTGGGTCATTTGGCAAAGGATTGTAGAGGCGTGCCTAGGAATGTGAATCCTGTCAATGCTAGAAACCCAACTGTTAGGGTATGTTATGAGTGTGGTAGTACCGACCATGTCAGGTCAGCTTGTCATAGATTGAATAGGGCACAAGGACCGGGAGGAAATCATCCAAACCAAGTTGTTACTAATAACGGGGGTTAGGGTCATGGAAACCAAGGGAACCAAGCTAGGGGTAGGGCATTCATGTTAGGAGCAGAGGAAGCTTGCCTGGATCTGAACATTGTGACGGGTATGTTTACTTTAAAAAATCATTTTGCCACTACCTTATTTGACTCTGGTGCCAACTATAGTTTTGTTTCCACTACTTTTATACCTCTGTTAGGCATAGAGCCCAGTGAATTAGGTTTCAGATTTGAGATTGAGATAGCTAGCGGGCAGCTAGTAGAGATTGATAAGGTTATTAAGGGTTGCAAACTAGAAATCGAGGGTCATGTCTTTGACATCGATTTGATACCTTTTGGGCATGTGAGTTTTGATGTGATTATAGGTATGGATTGGTTGTCTAATTATAAGGCTGAAATAATTTGTCATGAGAAAGTAGTAAGGATACCACTACTGGATGACAAAGTGCTTAGAGTATTAAAAGAGAAACCGGAAGAAAGATGAGGCAGCTAAAGAGTGCTAAGGCTAACGAGAAGGAATAAGAAGAGATAGTAGTATTGAGAGATTTTCTCGAGGTATTCTCGAGTGACCTATCTGGATTGCCGCCTATACAGGAAATTGAGTTTCGAATTGAGGTAATCGCTGGAGCAATGCCAGTAGCAAAGTCTACCTATCGTTTGGTACCTTCTGAATTGGAGGAGTTGTCGGGACAACTCAAGGAACTCCAAGACAAAGGTTTCATTCGACCGAGCTCATCATCTTGGTGAGCGCCAGTATTGTTCGTAAAGAAAAAGGATGGTTCTTTTAGGATGTGCATTGACTATAGAAAATTAAACAAGTTGACTGTTAAGAATCGTTATCTGATTCCTAGGATTAATGATCTATTTGACCAACTGCAAGGGTCGTAGTTTTTCTCAAAGATAGATCTTAGGTCCGGATACCATCAGCTGAGAGTACATGAGGATGACATTCCAAAGACTGCATTTAGAACTCGTTATGGACATTTTGAGTTCACAGTAATGCCCTTTGGTCTGACTAACGCACCAGCGGTATTCATGGATTTGATGAATAGGGTTTGGAGGCCTTATCTTGATAAATTTGTAATAGTGTTTATAGACGATATCTTAATCTACTCTAAGACTCGGGAGGAGCATGTATAACACTTAAGGTTAGTCTTGGAACTGCTCAAGAAGGAGAAAATGTATGCTAAGTTTTCCAAGTGTGAATTCTAGCTAAGAGAAGTGTAGTTTCTTGGGCATGTAATAAATGGTAATGGGATTCATGTAGACCCTAGTAAGATTGAAGTTGTTAAGAATTAGAAAGCCCCTAGAACTCCGTCTGAGGTTCGTTCATTCTTAGGATTGGCTGGATATTATAGTAGGTTCATTGAGAACTTTTCTAAGATAACTAAGTCTCTTACTATCTTAACTCAGAAGTGTAAGACTTTCAATTAGGGCGAGGAACATGAATTAGCATTTTAAACCTTGAAGGATAAGTTGTGTAATGCGCCTGTTCTAGCTCTCCCTGATGGACCAAATAACTTTGTGGTATATTGTGATGCGTCAGAGACAAGACTAGGCTGTGTGTTAATGCAAAGAGGTAAGGTGATAGCCTACGTGTCTAGGCAGTTGAAAATTCATGAGATAAATTATACGACCTATGATTTGGAACAAGGAGCAGTTGTATTTGCCCTTAAGACTTGGAGACATTATCTGTATAGGACAAGGAGTGTCATCTATACGGACCATAAGAGTCTTCAACATATCTTTAGTCAGAAAGAGTTGAATATGCGACAGCATCGCTGGATAGAGTTGTTTAGTGATTATGAATATGACTCCTGAAATTCGCTAACCATTCTGATAAGGCGAAGTTGGTGGCTGATGCCACTAGAGTTAGGAAGAAAGAGTAAAGCCTAAAAGAGTTAGAGTTATGAATATTACCCTTCAATCGAGTACCAAGGATAGGATACTGGCGGCCCAGAAGGAGGCCGTGGATGAGTCTGTGGGATTGCAGAAAGGTTTGGACGAGATGATAGAACAGAGAAGTAATAGGACTTGGTACTACCTGGATCGAATATGGGTACCTTTAAAGGGTGATGTAAGAACCTTGATAATGGATGAGGCCCATTAGTCAAAGTACTCTGTAACAATACTCTGTACACCCAAGAGCTGATAAGATGTATTATGACCTTAGAGATAGGTATTGGTGGCTGGGTATGAAGAAGGACATAGCTATGTATGTGAGTAAGTGTTTGACCTGTTTGAAGGTTAAGGTTGAGCATCAAAGGTCGTCTGGCTTGCTGCAGCAACCTGAAATTCCCAAATGGAAATGGGAGTGGATAGCAATAGATTTTGTGACTAAGTTACCAAGGACTGGTAGTGGGCATGATACAATTTGGGTCATTGTGGACCGATTGCCTAAGTCTGCTCATTTTCTACCAATGCATGCGGATTATAAGATGGATAGATTGGCTAGGTTATACCTAAATGAGATTGTTGCTAGGCATGGTGTATCGATATTGATCATATCTAATCGTGATAGTCGATTTACGTCAAGGTTTTGGAAGTCAATGCAAGAGGCATTAGGAACCTGGTTGGACATGAGTACGACTTACCACCCTCAGACCAACGGTCAGAGTGAGCGTACAATCCAAACCTTGGAAGACATGCTAAGGGCATGCATCCTAGACTTCGGGGGAAGTTGGGATGTTCATTTTCCATTAGTAGATTTTTCCTATAACAATAGTTATCATTATAGTATGAGATATGCACCGTTTGAGGCTTTATACGGTAGAAAGTGTCGTTCCCCGATTATGTGAGCAAAAGCTGGAGAAGGTCATTTGATAGGACTTGAGTTAGTACAAGAAACCACTGAGAAGATCTCACAGATTAAAGAGAGACTTAAGGTTATGCGTGATCGCCAGAAAAGTTATGCCGATAAGAGGATGAAGCCTCTAGAGTTTAGTGTAGGTGACTATGTCTTGCTCAAAGTATCGCCTTGGAAAGGTGTGGTATGCTTTGGGAAGAAAGGGAAACTAGCACCTAGATTTGTTGGACCTTTTGAGATCATTGAGAAGGTAGGCACAGTGGCCTACAGGTTAGATTTGCTTGAGGAGCTGGATGATGTTCATGACACGTTCCACATGTCGAACCTTAAGAAGTGTTTGGCTGATCCAACACTGCAAGTAACTATGGATGAGATCCGATTTGATGCTAAGTTAAATTTTGTGGAAGAGCCTGTGGAAATCTTGGAACGAGAGTTCAAGAAGTTGAAGCGAAGTAGAATTGCCATCGTCAAGGTTCGCTGGAATTCAAAACGTAGACCTGAATTCACGTGGGAACGTGAAGATCAGATGAAACTAAAGTATTCGTATCTGTTTAGTGCTGATAGTAGTTGAATTTCGGGGGCGAAATTCTTTTAAGGGGGTAGAATGTAACCATTGCCTTTTTATGTTTTGAATATTCTAATTTAGTCCTTCGACTATTTGACGTTTGTCAGTTTTATTAGAATATGTACCGTGTTGACGGTGATGAATTTATGAGATTTGAGGTATTTTATGGTTTATGGTGTATAATAATCCTTTTTAGAGGGTATTATTATGTTATATAAGTTCCTGGTGGTTGACCCGTGAATTTTTTAGAAATGCCAAAAAACGAGTCTCGACACATCCGTTAATGTCCAAATGAGTATTTGGAAAGTATAACGTGAAAATATATCGAGTAAATACTCTAAGTTATTGGAAAAGTATTTTTAAGATGAATAAAACTGCTAAGTAACTACGAGGAATATTTTTCGATCACGATTTTTGAGATTTAAGTAAACCCGACATGAAAAGAAGAACCCGAGACCCCATAGGATCCCTTGCCGTGAGCTCTAGACCAAGGAGAGACATCAAGTCATTTTTTTAGCTACTTGGTACAAGGGTGAGTACATAATGTTTATTGGATACCATTTTACACATAGTTCTTGCAATTTCAAAATAAAAAACACACACTAAAACCCTCTTTCTCTCTTCTGGTTCGTCCGCCACTTTCACACACACATACAAGGTTATTTTTTATTTTTGACCAAGAGCATGGTGGTTTAGAATATTTCCGGGTTGTTTCTAGTGTTCGAGTATCCATTAAAACAAAGTTTGGGTTGTCCGGTTCGCGTCGAAATTTATTTTGAAGACCCTTTTTGTAAGTCTTTCAAATTCATATTTAACTTGTACTTTTATCTGGTAAATGATGCATAAATGTTAGTTTTACGGCCCGATCGTTAAAAATCAAAAGTGAAAATTTATAAAATGGGATTTTAGGGCACGGTTTGGGTTCGAACTAAAAGGAAAAAAGGATAAAGTTTTGCTAGTTTTGATATTGTGGTCGTGATGGTTGAAAAAAATTATTGCTAATTAGTCTATTTTAGATAATAGCTTATTGGGCTTACTTTAAGCAGTTTCGAAGCTTATTAGCTCACGGTTAAGAAAAGAAACACAAAAGAAGTGTTTTTGGTTATAACTCTAGTATGTCGTATTTTTGTGGACTATTATTATAGCTTATGGTGATAACCAAATACGATACGTAGCTTATTAGCTTATTTTTAAGCTTAATATATAGATTTTGGAGCTTATGGGCTCACGGCCCAATAAGTGCTCCATAAGCCGTGGCTTATTGGAGACTTATTGTGGTCCGGGTTACTTATTTACTTATTGATTTGAGCTTATGTATACTAATGGACTTTGGTTTTGGGCTTAGAACGTATATTGGATACATAAAAACCTTAATAGCTAGTCATTTTGTGAGTATTAACGGACTTTTGGAAAGTGGATTATACTTGTGAAATAATATTGAAAGTCGTCTTGGGAAATAGGCCTTGATAAGCGTTGTGAAATGTGATTTTTAGATTTTTGTTGGAAAATGGTAAAATTTAGGAAAAGTGGTTGAATTTAAGGTTTGAAAACCTTGGAAAACGTTGTATAAATGTACGGGTCATGTCAAAATTTCATAAAAAGTCTATACTTAGAATTTTTACATAAAAACGTGATTTTTAAAGATTGATATATCATTTGCACTAACAATTGATGCATATGATCATATCAAGACAAATATGGATGATTGAGAATTAAAGGGATGTTTTGGTTTATGGTATGGTTGACAATGTGAGGACAAAGTGGGATGTAAATGAAGGTGTGGTAGTTCTTTCATGGTGGAATAATAATGAAAGACTCAACAATGTGGTGACTCAATAACACTTGAAGATTTATTATCTTCTTTATGTTCTTCACTTTCTAGAAAATGGAATGTTTTGGAAGACGAAATTCGTGCCAAATATCCTCATCTATTTTCAATCATCACTTCAAGTTCAATTAAATCTCGGGACGAGATTTCTGTAAGGGGTGGAGACTATAACAACCCACAATTTTCATAAATGTAAATATCCATCTATTAAGTTAGATGATGTACAATCTATCAGTTATATATGAACTCACCTTTTTCAGGGAAATTTTTCGCTTTATTACATTACATTACTTTGCCAATATCTCAATATGCAATATAACCTGCATAACTCAAGTTAACGGACTCGGACAACCTACATATGGCAATCCTATCTTCATATATGTCAAGCAAACATCATAACATATCAAGTCAATATCATAATATCATTATTACAAGGTACATTATTCCTAAAAGGTACCATTTGCAACATCATATCAAAATGGGCTTTAAACCATTATCGGATGCCCTAAACCCTAATCTCATGGAAGGGTTAACCCCTAAAGTGAATGCACAAGCTACTAAAGCATATGTACAAGTAATATGATATCTCATTTGAAATATAAAATCTCTTCAAGTCAAAGTACAAATCTCTAAAAGCTCAATGTACAAGTCATTAAGCATGATCTCTAAAATAGCCGTTTTACCTCCATTTTCATTCTCATCTCTTCACTATCACTTGTGAGCAAGCTACTATACTCATTTTACAAGATGTAAACCCTAAATATTCTATTCATAAGCTTTCATACATCTTTTTACACTCAAAACCCTAATTCAAAACCCTAAACCCTAAAACCAAGCTAGTTTCTAAACCATGACCTGTTTCTTGGCTTTTATCCATTGTAAACCCAAACCAACACTCAAATAAGTTGTAAAAACTTATTTTACAATCATATCAATCCTATTCAATCATTATTTCATCATTACTTCATCATTTTACTTCACTTGTACGTAAAACATATCCTAGAAACCCTAAATGTACCTAATTGGTTCATTTAACCCGTTTACTCGTTTTAAACCATTCTAATCCCAAATAACCAACCAAGGGCCATTGTAAACTCATAAAATGAGTTTATAAATCATTATCTATCATTAACTTGGCAATGTGCAAGAAATCAAAGCCTAGAAAACCTTAACGAATCCAGAAAACCCTAATTATGCCCTAATTATCACTTTGACCCGTTTTCTCATTTTCTACCCATTTTAACTTAAACCACCTATCAATTATTGTTATTTATCCTTAATATACTACCTAGGATTAATAATCTATCAATATTGACCCAATGTACAAGAAATATAAACCTAGAAAGTCAAGAAAACCCTGAACGAGCCTTATTTGAACCCGTGACCTCGTTTCTTCAATTCTAATCCATTTTAACCCAAACCAATTGCTAATATTTGCTAATTACTTTAATAACAGACCTTAACAACCTATTTCATCTATCCTTAATCATTATATACACAATGTACCTTAGAAAAACTCTTGAAAACCATGCCGAGTTCAATTCTGACCCGCACCCTTTCTAACTTCATTTTGACCCACTTAAACTCTCACCATGTGCAAATGACCACCCAAGATACCTTCTAGACCCTTTATAGCAGCTTACTAAGCAGCTTTGACTTCTCCATGGTCAAATATGAGAGCACATGGCCTCTCTTTTTCTTCTCTTCAGCCGCGGCAGCAAGAAAGGAAGCCACATCCTTCAACCTAGTTTTCTAGACCTCCACCATTGAAATTCCAGCTTATACATCTACTCTTCATTTTTATCTAGCATAACACCCTCCCTAACTAACCCTTGAGGTGTCAAGACCAATCCTAAGCTTTCTACTAATTCTAAGTTTGAAACAAGTATAAATAAGGGTGGCATAGCTGTGTTCATATCTTCTTCATCCCCACTTCCTCCTCTATAAACCTTCATAGTAGCAACTACTTGGTCCCAATAAGACATTTCTAATAGATCTTAAGAAGTCTCAAGTACAGAAAGGAAGCAAAAGAAACCAAGAAACGAAGCCCGAGAGTCGTTACTCTAGCCGTACGAAGCCGAAAGTCCCGATTCTGACCCATTTCCAAGCTATAAGCTCAAACCAGGTTCTCTAAGCTTATATTCTGCTCATGTAATGTCATAATGTTCATATGTTCTTGCTAAAATCATAATATAAAGCTTTGAACTCAAAAACCTAAGTGTTATGCCTTTTTGATCCAAAACCGTACACCCGAAACCCTAATTTCATGTTTTTACTTAAACTATGGGTTAAACTTGTAAACTTTTGTTATAATCAATCCTAATAAGCTATTATAATGTTAAAATAAGTGCTTTGATAAGTCATAAGAGAATTTGACCTTAAAACCCGCGCGTTTTCATTTTGAAACCCTAATTTGACCCGTTTTACCTTTTAACTTAACGAATCGTTAAATTAAACTTATGTTGTGTTAAATCTTCATATTTTAGTTTATTATAACTTATAAATGACTATTGAAATGTTAAATTAAGCTTGCATGGCAATTTGGACATGTTTTGTAATTATAATCCATGCAAGGGGTATATATCGTAAATTTCAGAAACTTATAACTAAAAGGACTAAAAGTGTCATTTTATCAAAGTTATAACTATAGGGGTCTATTATGTCACTTTTTAAAGTATAAGGTTTACTTGGTATATCAATAAAAGTTGAAGGACCAAAGTCGTAAAAATGCAAACCCTAGGGGTCTACTTGCAATTTTCCAAACCCTAGGGTCTAAAATGTAACATTTTGAAAAAGTGTAAAATCATATTCAAAACATTACCAGACATAACTTTAATTAACGCTCCTCGTGCTTAACATCTCCAGATATTGAATAAAATGCTTAAAACTGCTTATGTTCTAATCATTATATCATTCACCATCGATGTGCTTTCAAAAATCATGCCCCGGACCCATATCATACCACAATACTAGGGAGCTTCATATTAAGAAGTTTCATCTTGGTACTATGTTCTATCTGAGTTGTTGGGTTTATGATTTAAAGTGTTCTAGCTCCACAAACGTTTACTAAATGACTTCTAAACTATGATGGCCAGAACGGTGTTATGATAATTTTTATATCAAAACCAACATCGATATCCAAAAACTTATATATACAATCAAACTAAGACTTGCCATATATTAACCCAGGTTTTCTATGATTGCCTTGTTGAAGCCGTTACTTTCATTCCATATACAGTAGCTATCAATTTCCCTATAACTATTCAGGTGAGTTCATAGCCTCGCATTTCAATCTTTTTATAAACCCACGAGGGGGATACATGCTATAAACATGAATGCAATTATTTCTACATGTTATTTCAATTCAATATTACCTAAGTAACTGCTTTGCCTTTAAGTCCCCATAATCATGAACCGTTAATTAGTTTTTGTAGTAAGCGCGAATGTTGTGAATATATATATTTGGGTTGGACTCCCCGTTGGTGTATCCATTAACGATAACCAATTGCACATCATTAGAAATCACGCGGGTATTTTGGCAAAGGTGCCCGCAGGGGCAACATTATCATTATAACCTAAGGCATCGGATTCATGAGCTAATGGCAATAATAAATTATGTTTTCAATACTGGGTGTATATCAACGTAACCCAAATATCGCATTTGCATTCAAATTATATTACTTAAACCTATGGATTTCACTCAACCTTTGTGTTGACTTTTTAGCATGTTTTATCTCAGGTAACTAATGGCACGGAGTGACGAGGACACGAAGATGGAAAAACCGTTATCATTCAAATGTTGTATTTTAGATTCTGGAAACCTCTTGTTTGTAAAAACTCTGAAGAAATAATTAATGATAACTTATTTTCAAAAACGACCCTTTTGTATTCGTTTTCTATGATTATGACTATTGTACCTTGAAGTAATACCCCAGATTAGCTTCCGCTGCTATATGTAAAAATAGGGGTGTTACACACACCCTCGCCAAATTTCTAATAGAAAGTTCAAGGAGAACTCCTGGTATAGCTCAAGCTTAATTGGAATCTAAAAGTCGCTTGGTTTTGAAAACCTTTGCTTCAAAAGCTTATCAATCTTCTGATACAGTGTGTTTGGGATAAGCAACTGTATTGTATTGTAAAAATCATAAGGACAATTTCGTGTTTGGTAGTAAATAAATGATCGTCAATTTGGATGGTTATGGATTAAAGGCTTGCAGACTGGAAATGTCATGAAATTGTTTGCTAGAATAATCTGCCTCGAGTGATTAACTGGTTAGATTTGGAAGTCCCTGGTTATTAAAGGAGTGTTTGGGTTTGAAGATTGGTCAGATGGCTTCTCTGCTTCAATGATTGGATCAAAATATTTGAAAGATGACAGATTACAAATGTTATACAGATTTTTATACGTGGTATTAATGTTTACACCGATGGCTATGTATCTTGATAGTGAAGCTCCTCTGTCTTCATTGGATATTCCATCATAAGGATACTTTCCTGTGTTGGTAAAAGCATTATGGTCATGTACTGAAGGCTCTTATAGTATAGAAGTCTTGATGTATAGTATAATAAGCTGTAGTATTCCTTTTTCTACTTAGCTTGGATATGTCCATGCTATTAGTAAAACACAATGTAACTTGTTCAAAGTTTTCGTTATTAATATATTTTACCTTTTGACCAAAAAAAAACACTCACAAATTTGGTAAACGTCACAAATTTAAGAAACTATTTCTGTTATATCAACTCACAGTAAATATGTTAAGTACAATTCAAACACCAAAAACTAGATAGTGGGAAATTAAACCACACATAATCATAATTTTTTTGACACATATGATACGTTACCAGGAAAGTAAACGTACGCTTATGTCTCTTACACTTAAGCAACAAGATAATTCAACCACAATTACAAACATGTTTGACAAAGCAACGTTTATTTAACAATGACATGAACTACTCCTTGTTTCGGTTACACTCAACTTCACCAAACAAGCTTGGTATTAGACCTGCAAGAGTTCAAAAACAAAACCATGTTAGTGATGATTTATTGACAAACTCTATGTAAAATCAAATTCTACAAAAAGAGAGAACATAGTACCTTATATATTTTGAAGCACATTGAGAATACGCTGCAATTTAGTGACAACGATTTCTGTTTTCATTCGTTGGGGTAGGGAATCCACAAAGCATGATACTCCAATCTTGATAGTTGCAACCAAACATTCTTCCACTTTCTTTGCATTAGCTTCCGTACTTTGCAACACAATTGAATCATCCTCAATAACATCTAGTACATGATCTGGTAATGCCACGGAAGCAAATTTATGAATGCAAAGACCTTCAATAAACATGTCGTCTGTTGGCTTTTTCTCGGTCATCAACTCTAGTAATAATATTCCAAAACTGTAGACGTCCCCACTACATGTCATCTCGCTCCCGATACCTTACTCTACAAATTAAAAACAATAATTAATTTACAAAAGGTAACTTGTAAGTAAATATAAGCATCATGGAATTAAAGTAGAGTTACCTGAAGGTGCATAACCAATTGTTCCTTTAACCCCGGTTGAGCTGTTTTGGTTTAAGTTTGTACCAAGTAGTCGAGCTAAACCAAAGTCTCCAGCATGAGCCACCATATCATCATCAAGCAGAATGTTACTAGGCTTTAAGTCACCGTGAACAATCGTTGTTTGGCAGCGATTATGAAGATAATCAAGCGCAGTTGCAACATCATTGAGAATATTTATGGGTTCTTCAATATTGGGAACAATGCCAAGCTCAGAAATAAATTTCCTAACCCAAACGGCTTCCTTAGAAGCATCATAGGCAGCAATATACTCAGCTTTTGCAGATGAAGTAGCAAAAATGCTTTTCTTGGCACTCTTCCAATCAACAACACCTCCATTCAAAATGAACACATATCCAGTCTAAGACTTGAGGTCATCAGCATCCGTTAGATATCCAACATCAGAGTAGCAAAAAACCCTGAGCTCTCATTTTAGATCACCTCCGTAAACTAAAAACATGTCCTTAGTATTCCTGAGATACTTCAGAATGTTCTTAACAGTAGTCCAGTGAAGATCACCTGGATTCTGTTAAGGTAGGGTGGACTCTCAAAGTGGAAAGTTTATGGGAAAATTCATCAAAATAGACATTTTTACAACTGGTGGCTATTTTGGTAGAAGCTACTTTGCGCTAACTAAACCTTGTTGATCAAAAAAGCTGTTATATGCCTAACTGGTGTTTGGAATAAAGGTTTAAACAGATGGATATGTATCATCTTGGTTTTGAAAACCTTTGCCTCACAAGCTTTTCTATCTTATGATACAGTGTGTTTGGGATAGGCAGCTGTATTGTATTGTAAAAATCATAAGGATATGTATCTTGATAGTGAAGCTCTTGTGTCTTCATTGGCATATATGTTGTATTTGGGATGTTTATTGAGGAAAAATGATGCTGAGTTGATGTTGTGATGAATAAAGATAGAATTATCTTTCTGTATGGATTAGTAGTGTAATAAGTGCTGTATGAATTATCTCAGCTTAGGTATGTCCATGCTAACACACAATGTAACTTGTTCAAAGTTTGGGTTATTAGTATTTTTACCTTTTGACAAAAAAATACCCGTAAATTTGGTAAACGTCACAAAATTTATGAAACTATTACTGTAATATCAACTCACAGTAAATATGTTAAACCACACATAATCATAAACATGTTTGACACATATGATACGTCACCAAGAAAGTAAACGTACTCTTATGTCTCTTACACTTTAGCAACAAGAGAATTAAACCACACTTACAAACATGTTTAACAACGTAACGTTTATTTAACAACGACATGAACTGCTCCTTGTTGCAGTTACTTTCAACTTCACCCAGCAAGCTTGGTATTAGACCTGAAAGAGTTTAATAACAAAACCATGTTAGTGATGATTTATTGACTAGCTCAGGTAAAATCATATTCTACAAAAAGAAAGAACATAGTACCTTATATATTTTGAAGCACATTGAGAATACTCTGCAATTCAGTGACAACGATTTCTGTTTTCATTCGTTGCGGTGGGGAATCCACAGAGCATGATACTCCAATCTTGATAATTGCAACCAAACATTCTTCCACTTTCTTTGCATTAGCTTCCGTACTTTGCAACACAATTGCATCATCATCAATAACATCTGTTACATGATCCGGTAATGCCATGGAAGCAAATTTATGAATGCTAAGACCTTCATTAAACATGTCGTCTGTCGGCTTTTTCCCGGTCATCAACTCTAGTAATAATATTCCAAAACTGTAGACGTCCCCACTACTTGTCATCTCACTCCCGATACCATACTCTACAGATTAAAAACAATTAATTAATTTAAAAATGGTAACCTGTACGTAAATATAAGCATCATAGAATAAAAGTAGAGTTACCTGGAGGTGCATAACCAATTGTTCCTTTAACCCCGGTTGAGCTGTTTTGGTTTAAGTCTGTACCAAGTAGTCGAGCTAAACCAAAGTCTCCAACATGAGCCACCATATCATCATCAAGTAGAATGTTGCTAGGCTTCAAGTCACCGTGAACAATCGTTGTTTGGCAGCGATTGTGAAGATAATCAAGCGCAGTTGCAACATCATTGAGAATATTTACTCTTTGGAGAAGGTTCAGTTTCAATGTATCTGCACTTGAATGAAGCCAATCGTGTACACTTCCATTGGGCATATACTCGTAAACCAAAGCTTTGAAATCATTGCCTTGAAAATCAACACTTGAACATGAAGTTATTATCTTCAACAAATTACGGTGTCGAATATTCCGCCATGCTTCACATTCTGCTAGAAAACTTCTGTGAGCACCTCGACTTTGAAGATGTAGAACTTTGATGGCAACAAATCTATCATCATGAGAATCGAGGATTCCTTTATATACAGAGCTGAACCCACCCTCCCCAATTAAATTCTCTGTGGTGAAGCCATCAGTAGCCTTGAGAAGTTCATTGTATGAAACTTTTAAGAACCTTTCATTCCCTGAAAATTGAGATGGCTGACTGTTGCGTTTCTTCTTACACAAAAGATACACACAACATAATACGATGAGCAACGTCGGTGCAATCACGATGACTAATATGAAGAAAGGAAACCTTTTTTTCTTACTACCCTTTTCCTTGCATTTGGGTAACTCTAGTGTAACCAAACCACCACAGAGCCTATTGTTCCCCAAAACCGAAAATGCACTCGCATTTGCAAACACTCCTACAACCGGCACTTCACCCTCAAAGTCATTAAAAGATAGGTTCAAAAATTCTAAGGAAACCCATTTGTCTAAGAATTGGGGAATCTTGCCTGATAAATAATTCTGGGAAATGTCGAGAAACCCCAATCCTCCTAAGGAGCTTAATGAAGATGGTATTATGCCTTGAAATTGGTTCCCTCGCAGGTTTAACATTGTAAGGCTAACGCACTCACCAAGGCTACTAGTAATGGTGCCTGATAAATTATTGGAAGATAAATCGAGAATGTTCATCATCTTGAGGTCTTTAATATCCAAAGGAATTGAACCAGACAAGCTGTTTTGAGACAGATCTAAACCAATACTTAGTGATGGAAGTTGAATAATTTGTTTGGGTATTTTTCCACTAACTCTATTGTCTGCAAGGCCTAAAATAGTAAGTTTTGTACAATTCCTAAGGCTTGATGGAATATGGCCTTCTAATTTGTTGCACTACTACATAACAGATCAATAGCGACAGTCATTTCCGTCGGAATTCCGTCGGTATACATGGTTTCCGACGGATCTGTGACAAAAATCGTCTGTCGCTTATTCTTGGTCGCTAACTAATATATGTCGGAATTCTGTCGGAAAAAGCGACGAACGAGCATGTGCCAATATTCCGTCGGAAATCCCTCACAAAACTGTAAAAGGTCACATTTCTGTCGGAATATCATCGGAAAAAGGCAAATACATGGATACAATAAAACCCAATTTTCTGTAATCCTATATTTGAATAGCTTAAATGAAACCAACAAATTAAAATGATAATTCACAATACCATTCAAATGATAATCATGTATCTATTATGAAATGCCATTACACACATTATAAAAGTTTCAAATTCCAAATAGAACCATTTGAAACATACAAAAATGAAATTAAAGTAACTGATCCAAATATTCATAATTATATGACAATATCGAACCACCGAGTTAAATCGGAAATGGTCCACTTCGTGACCTTTATTTACACCACACGCAATGAAAACCTTTAGAGACAATTCTCAGGTACGTTGTGTGTTTATATTATCAAAAAAGAAAGTTTAATACATTGCCAATCCACCTGAACAAGGACCTCCAATTTTAGAATCCACAGCTATTGGTCGTTTGTTCTTCCGGCGCTCGATATTTGACTTATTTGTAAAGATAACCTGCATCATTAAGAAATATAAATGCCGACGCAAACACATCAATATTCTAAAATTTGCAATAAGGGTAAGTTGCAAACCAATTTGTAGCGATCATTATACAGGCTGTGCAATTTCTTTGGTATTGACTTCTCGTCCTTTGTTACCATTCTCTCTCTCGAGCTTGTTCACGAGCATTATTTCACTCTTTTTCTTCTCTTTCCTCCTTCATCTTCCACTGTTTTACTTCTCTTTGGTGGCTATGGTGTCTTTCGAATGAATGTTTGGGAAGAGTGCTCTCAAGGGTGATAATGTCTCATCCCCACCATATACTTCACCAGAAAATTATTAGGCCTTGTTTAAAGTAAAGGATATACCTATGCCTTTAAATTGAGTTATTATTAGTTTTGTTAGAGACCCATTTACTTATAAACAGGGCAATTTGGGTCAAAAGGGTAAAGATTGAGTGCTTACATCTAAGGTTTTCAACATCTTCCGAATTTTACCTAGTTCTTTTTTTTCCTTCTCGCCACCACCATAATAGCATCCTGAAAATGCAAGCATATCAGGTTCAAACCTGTATCGTAAATGGGAAAAGCTGTAGTTAGTACAAGGAATACAATTTTTCGAACTGGCGAGAGTATATACGGAAGAACCTAAATGCACAAAGGCGACAAAAGTAACAGAGAACATGGTACCTATTTAGTTGTATAAAATTAAGTCGAGAGAAATAGCAAACATAGTACTCATTGATTTATATGTATAACTCGCCCAAACTAAAAAGAAAACATCCAAAACGTAAGAAAAATAGTCAATACCTTTCAGGAAACTGAAAAATGATACCAACTTTCTTCTGAAGACAATAGCACAGGAGGCTGATTTGGACTTCCATTATCATTGTATATTTTTTCTGAAGACAATAATCAGCAAAGAAAACAAAAGATAAACCCCAAGACCAGTAGACCAGCTAAAAGTTAATAATCTATAAATCAAATGCATATGAGTAACTAAGCATATGGTTTTAACTTTAGCATATACCGTGTATGATAACTTTTTGTAGTTCTGTTTTAGTTTCAAACTCCCAATAAAATGAAGTGAAAAGCTACGGCCACTTGACTACAATGAGAATTCAACACTGGAGTTCCCATTCTCTATTTGTGACATGCGTTGTATCAACTGAA
>BQNB010026386.1:13902-30043 GCA_026074375.1 Tanacetum coccineum | reverse complement strand
TACTTTTCTTGTTGGTCTCCAAATCTAGCATGCTGAGGACTTAACAGCATTTCCTTCATGTCCCTGAACATCACTAACTACTACTTTTGTCCCAGCAGTAGTTACATTGTTTACCTTAGCAGTATTAACTTTTCCTTTAAAATCATTGTTTTTAGGTGCTGTTCTTTGATAAATAGTCCTCTTAACAGATGAATGTGACTTATGAAAAACATTTAAACATGGTTTTGCACCATTCATAGTTGGTCTAGATGCAGCAGTATTAACATATCTTGCAGTACTATTTGATACTGCTGCTTGGTATGTGTTTAATTACACATACCTTTTACCTTTAAAAACGAGCTAAAATAACCAAAAACGGACTTAAAATGCCAAATATATGCTTGTTTTGCTAATTGTGTTGTGCAGGACCGGATATCTAAGAAAAGGACGAAAAACAAAGCCAAAACGACAAAACCGGACACGGAATGGAAAAGCGTGGAGAAGACACAGTCAAATCCAAGCTCAAGTGTAAAAAAAAGTCAACAACAAGTCAACCCTGACAAACCCGAATCCAAAAAGTCAAGAAAAACAAGTTTAGGGACTAAACTTGTTAAGTCCCTAATCTTATTTAAAGAAGAAAAAGAAGAAAAGAAAGAGAAGGACCCATTCTGCCAATTTGGCAAAGTTAAACCACAAGGGGCAATGCTGCCAAGTCCCCAAATCCATAACTAACAAGGACCATGGATGAAATGCCTTATATAACTTTTAGGGGGTGGATTTGCCAAGTCTCTAAAATATCATTGACACAAGGACCAAGGATGCAAAGTACCTTATAACCTTGAGGGACCAAAAGTGGCCATTACCCAAAACCTTTCCCTGTCACTTTTCATAACTCATTTTCCCGCCTAAACACAGGACACAACTCACGAGTTCACGTCCACCTTTTTACCCTGCGTTTCCTTGCCATTTCCATGGATAAACCTCCCCCCCTCCTCTCCACTATCTTTCCCACTAAAAAAAGGGCATTGCCATGTTGGCAATCTCACTTTTTCCCATGACCTTTTGCCGAATCAATGGCTGTGATTAATTTAAAAGACTTGAGGAGCTTTGCTTAGCAGTATTAACTGGTACATTGCCAGACTTTGTTAAGACTGTAGTTGGAATAAAATTTCTTTTAGGATGTGGGTGAGTCAATTTATTTTGGTGATTCACCCTCTGAGCATTGTTCCATACTGGTCTAAATTCCCTTTGACCAGTAACCCTTCCCATATTATTCAACATAGATTTTCCAACCATTTTATTCTCATAAAAGTTACAGTCCTTAATTAAATGGTTAAGACTTTCACATACAAAACAAGCTTTCTTATTGAACTCAAAACCATCCCTTAGTTTTTGAGTCATTAGTCCATTCCAATTTCTTTTATCAACCTTAGGACTCTGACTTTTCCTAAGGTTTTCAGCTTGCCTATTTGTGTGTTGTTCAATAACATATTTCCTAGTATTTTTATCTGATTTAACAAAATTTATTTTAGCATAACTAGGTTTATTCTATTCAAATGAAGGTCTAATCACACAATCATCATCACTATCAGACTCCCACTCTTTAATGATAGGAGCACTAGGCCTAACATCTTTAGGTTGTTCCAAATTATCCTTACTAGACTTAGATGCAGTTGATTCATTCCTAAGCACACTAGTGATAGTTTCACTCACATTAGTATTATAGACAGAATCATCTAATCTAGCAAAGGACAAATCAGGTTTTGAGGGCATGTAGTTCCCAGTGTAGGGAGGGGGAACCGCATGATATCCCTCAACCTTCTTAAACCTATCATTTACTTGATTATTTGTACATATTATTTTGTCTAGGAACTTTAAGCAGTACTTGACTTTCATCAAGTAACTTAAAATCAGGAGATAGAATAAGACATTCAGTCTCAGTGAAAAGAACACTATTTTTCTTGTCACACATTTGTGAGACAGAGAAAAGATTAAACTTAAGTTCCTTTACAAAGTATACATCTTCAAAGTCTAATTTCCCAGTCCTAATTTTACCTTTTCCAGTAATTTTACCTCCTTTAGGACTTCCAGCAAATGCAACAAATCCTCCATCAATGTCTTGATAATCTGTTAGGTAGGACTTGTTCCCAGTCATATGCCTAGAGCATCCACTATTAAAAATCCCTTGATCCTGTAAAGCATATTGTGGATTACCCTGCACTCAAAATAAGAGAATTAGTTTCTCTTGGGGACCCAAGCCATCACTGACTTGAGTCTGCCTTGAGGATCAACATAGTCAAATCTTTTAGGCATGTATGATCTACTGTCTTTGGAGATATGGTCAATTACTTTTCCTGTTGGTCTCCAAATCCAGCATGCTGAGGACTTAACAGCATTTTCCTTATGTCCCTGAACAGCACTAACTACTGCTTTTGTCCCAGCAGTAGTTACATTGTTTACCTTAGCAGTATTAACTTTTTCTTTAAAATCATTGTTTTTAGGTGCTTTCATTGTATAAATTGTCCTCTTAATTGATGAATGTGACTTATAAAAAACATTTGAACATGTTTTTGCACCATTCATAGTTGGTCTAGATGCAGCAGTATTAACATATCTGGCAGTACTATTTGATACTGGTGACATATAGGGACTAATAATGACTAAGTATGATAGTTGTATGTCACTAGGACTATAAATACTCCCTCCATACTTCCATGGAGGGGTGAAGCTCACATTTGTAAAAGTGTGTGTGTGTGTTTTCTCTCTACCACACATACATCTTCCCATCTCCTTCACCTTTATTCTCTAATAATATGGCTATACATTTATTTCACTTTATCCAACCTCCGGATCAGTTTTAATCCTTGTGTTTATATGTCATTTATAATCTACAACTTCCACAACAAAACAAGCTTTCTTATTGAACTTAAAACCATCCCCTAGTTTTTGAGTCATTAGTCCATTCCCATTTCTTTTATCTACATTGGTACTCTGACTTTTCCTAAGGTTTTCACGCTTGCTATTTGTGTGTTGGTTCATTAATGATCTTCCTGTATTTTCATATGATTTAACAAAAATTGATTTTAGCAACAACTAGGTTTTTTCTATTCAAATGAGGTCTAATTCACACATCATCTTCACTATCAGACTCCAATTCTTAATGTTAGAGCACTAGCATAACATCTTTAGGTTTTGTTCCCAAATTATTCCTTACTAGACTTAGATGTAGTTGATTAATTTCTAGGATCATTGTGATAGTTACAATCAATTAGTACTTATAGATTAGAATCATCTAATCCATCAAAGGATTTAAGTCAGGTTATTGTGGGCTTATAGTCCCAGTGTTGTAGGGAATGGTGTGGAACTGCATGATATCCCTCAACCTTCTTAAACCTATCATTTACTTGATTATTTTCCTCTTCAATCTCATTCACACTACTATCAGATGCACTTTTAAACACTTCACTATTATTCTTATGAATATCATGCAGTTCATTCTCAGTCATTTGACTGTCAAAACCAATACCAGTCTTGTTATTAACACTTATTTGACTGTTTAATAGATCAGTTAGATTCTTAGATGATGTTTCAAACTTTTCTAATTTGAGTTTCAAATCATCTTTTTCTCTTAAAGCCTCTGCTAACTGATTTTTAAGCTCCGTAATAGAATTATCTCTTACCTTAACATCATATTTCAAAAATGCAATGTCTTCCTCATAAACAGCTTCATTTTTTTGATGAACAACAATTCTAGCTTCTAATGATTCTAAGCCTAATTGATAACCTATAATTTCTAGGTTAGATTTTTTAAGCTGCTCTTTCTGTTTATCAAAGTGTTCTTTTAAAGACTTATAGGATTTTAAGCAGGCTTTAGAGGCAAGTTGATACCTAGTGCATACACTTGATGAACTGGATGGATACATAAAAGATAAATGGGGGCCATTAGAGCCAATGTCTTATGTGGCGTCCTTTTTTTAGCCTAGAAAGCTTCATTTCATAACCACCTATCCCATCTTGAACAACCAAGGCATTTGCAGGAGTCTCTACTGGTACAATTCTTCTTAGAACATCTCCATTTCTATTCCCCTGATTCCTTGGTGCCTGCATTCTTTAGCAAAGTGACCTCTCCTATGACAGTTGTAACATTCAACCTTTGTCTTATCAAAGCCAACAGTTTCTTTGCCATTGAAGTTCAGATTCCTTCATGTCTTCTTTAAGAATCTCTTCACTCTCATGGTAAGCATGGCCACCTGCCATTTGAGATCCATCTCTTCAAGATCATCAGTATCAATCTGCTCCAGGTCTTCATTGTCTAACTGTTGACTATTAGATTGATTGACAAAGAAGGAAAACATGACATCATCAGCATAGGATGAGGAAGAAGCTTGTCCCTGTGAGTTAGCAGTAGAAACTTCATGAGCAGTATTAACTGCTTCATTAGTACTGCTAGTGTTTTCTGAAGATACAAAAGCCACATTCTGAGAGTTTGAGCTTGAGCTTGATTGGCTTTTAATCTCAGCTTCATACACCTTCAAGGTTGTTTGTACAGTCATCTATGCTAATTGTTATCTAGATCAGATTTGTTTTTCTTGATCAGGCAATTATTGTTCCAAGCTAAATGGTTAGACTTCTTAGTACTTAGATTTGCATCTTCATAGGAGATAACTTCACATGATATTTCCTATGGTTGATGAGTTTCTAAAAAACCTATCATAGGTTTTATCTATCTCCTTCAGGATTTTGAATGCAGTAATAATTTCTCATATTGCTGCTTCAAAATGGATTTTGTAATGTTCTTTGATTCGTGTGCCTCCAAACCTGGTCTTGATAGCTTCCCATAGGGTCTTTGCATCCTTGATTCCATAAAACTTCAATAGGTGCTCATCAGGAATGGCCAACAACAAAGTGCTTTTTGCTTTTAATTTATTCTTTCTTGATAGCTTTTGTTCAGCAGTTTTGGGAGGAATGGGACCTTCAGTACTAGCTGATGCAATAGCAGGTGCATCACCATTCACAATAACCTCCCATAGAGCATAATCAGTGTGAGTAAGATATTACTCCATTCACATGCTCTATAGATCATAATCTCCAGTTTTAAGTACTGGAAGTTTTAGTGCAGACACTATTTGGGTAGTTTCTGACTGTGATTCCATCTTTTCTTTGATTATGAGATCTTGTATAGATGTAGTGTTCTTCTTATTTAGAGTTTCTCAACAAGCTCTAATACCACTTGTTGATCCCTTCTTGACAGATCTTACTTAGCTTGTTAAAGCTTAGTTATATTGGATAGATCCAAGACAACTATAGTAGAAACTAAGATTGAGAATATCACAAACTATGCGGAATCTAGTTTGCAATACTAAAAAGAACAATGAAACAGTAAAACAAAATCTTTGCTAAACTTTCAATATATTAAATACTATTTTGAATTACAAAATAGCTATGAATACTAACTATGATTGCTATGCAATCTATGAATACTAATATGAAAAACTAATGTGAAAACTGATATCTAGATCTATGCCTTAGGGTTCCTTTTATACACCAAGGAAACCCTAATGGGCTTACAAAACACGTCAAGTGATCAGTTCATATCTATTCCTAATATATCTCATGCGTATCACTTTAGAAGTACTAACTATTTATACCAACAGTACTAACCACATAACTAACAGTACTAATTAAACTGGCAGTACTAACACTTTGTACTGGCAGTACTAACTATTACATTAGCAATACTAATGACTTAAACTATTTCTTCTAATCTTCAGCAACAGTAGTTTCTTCAATCAGCAGTATTAACTTAAGACGCCTTTATTCCCAACAAACCTCAAATCAAAAACCTAGATATAGCTCCCCGACAACAGCGCCAAAAACTTGATGCGTATTTTATTTTAATAGATCAGGTTTTAAATTTATAAACTGCAAACCACCTAAGATCTATATACACACTAACGAGCAGTGTATCGGGTCGCGTGTAGTGTACTTTGGATAAGTCTGAGGTCGAACCAAAGAGTTATGTGTTGGGTTATGAAATTATGGCAATTTACTATTAAACTAGAAAGCAATTTAAATTATTGCGTTTGGAATTGAGAACATGAAAACTTAATTGAAATTGTCTAAGTACAATCGAAGGGAAGAAGTATTATAACCAAATAAATAACCAGAATTAACAAGAAATAAATGAATCACAATGATAATTAATTTATAATAGAGATAACATAAGAAAATCTTAGCCGAAAATTATATTCATACAATCAAATCATGATCAGTTAATGAAATTAATGAAAAACATGATAATCCAACCAAACTAACGATGATGGTGTCTTCACCCCGCGATCGAATCGAAAAAAAGCTGCTCTTTTTTCTTTCTTTTTTTTCCTGGCGTAGTCGACCCAAAAGGGGTGAATCACCTTTTTTCTCGTCCACCAGAATGACGAACCCAGAACATCCCCAATTTTTAACATTCATCTCATATTTATAGTTAAAATATAAGTTTGAAGATGTGACAACTTCAGCCCCTCATCGCATTAGTTGAAATAAACATAATCCTTAAAACATCTTTGAATCTTAGCTCATTTAGTCCCTAGATTTGAACTAACTATGACATAGTTAATATGTCAAACTACGTCGTAGTTCTTCTAATGCATCATTTCTTCTTTTTGTAAATATTAGCTACGACATAGTTATATGTCCCAACTACGCCGTAGTTTTTCCAACGTGACTTTCCTTGTTTAGCATGTAATAACTACGTCGTAGATCCTACGGGCCAACTACGCCGTAGTTCTTCGCCAACATAAATACTTTTCCACACATAATTAACTATGGCGTAGTCAAAGGGAACTACGCAGTAGTTTTATTCTTGAATACGATTTTTATGTCTTTAATGCCATTTTTTGCCTTCTTTTCCGTTCCAATGCCATACATACCGGAACCTAAAATATAAATGAATTAAGCACCAGATTCATATAAAATAGGGCAATAAATATGGGAATTTGATATAGAAAGTATTAACGATTTGATGTCATCAATATACAACACTAAGAGTAAACAAATGACACAAGTAATAACTTTTCAATCGTGTAATGCTTTATTGATATAATCAAAGTATTACAAAGTGTCATGGATCTCACTTGTTGAATAACAATGTAAAGTTACCCTTTGAACAAGTAAACTTGACAAGATATCAAGTTTACAAGCGAACTTGTATAGTCCCGCTGATAGGACCAACTGACTAATATATAAGTTCGACAAAGAAGTAAATGCTTATAATAACGGCAACAATAAAAGTGATAGCATTTACATCTTGGGACATTCTCTATTTATAGTGATACGAGGTTGCATCCTTAGTGGAGGTAATTGGGACGTGTCAAGAATCCTGTGGTGGAAGTACGTTTGTATTTAATGCATGTCCATTCTTGGAAACATCCGACCCATACTTTAGTAAACAGTTTTGCCAACTGTTCACTTCTTTTCCCAACTTCGTATTTAATCCAGTCTTTAATTCAAAGGACACTTTGTCTCACTATTTCGCTTTATTGAATTATCCCGCCTAAACTATACTTAGAGATAAAACAAGTTTAGCTTGTTTATCTTCAAAGGTTAAAAGATCATCAAGGTATTGCTACCCCTGACTCTCTTCAAACCTCAGCGTATTCCATCTACATACCAGTTGATATCCATCCCAGCAAACGAGTATGTCTTCAAGTGATTTTTGACTTTCTTGACGATGTCTCTAACTTGAATACGTCTGAGGTTTCTCGTTGAAACTATGCATTCAACGAGTCCTTTCACTGCTCGCTGATGTCCAATAGCGACTCTTCAACACTTAGCCTAATTTCTATTTAAATCTAGGTAGAGACAATTGGGAACTGAATTGGCCCTACAATCTCCCCCTATTTGAATATAAATTATGATAAGTAAAATTATTGTAAGTGAGTACACAACTTCTTCTTACACATAATTAACAAAGAAATTATAATAAAAACCATTCAATCATTACATTACATTTAGTCCATACCATCTAGATTCTTTTCAACAATTTCTTTAGCTTTTACAAAATCAGGTGATGTGTAATTTCTTTTAAATAAAACTACGTCAGGTTTTACATTTATAAAACCCTAACTACCTTAACTATTCCAACGCACTAAAGAGCAGTGTACCATATCGTGTATAGTGTAGTGATTGGTAAGTACGGGTCTCGACCCAAAGAACAGTTTATGTCTCTAATCATTTAATTAATTTTATTATTCTACCTAAGAAAGCAGGAAAGTAAACATGTTTGAGTATTTGAGATTATTGTCTAGCTGTTTTGGTGGTAAGCCTATCTTTTCGTAAAGGGATTTGGAATAGTGGTGAACAACTAGAAAGGAAGAACGCAACTAATTACTATGATCTCTAGTGCAATGTCTTGTCGCAATCTTAAAATTCCTCATATGGTTAAATGCTAACCCAATCACGACTCGAATGCTTGTCGCGCCTAATACCATAGTGATTAAACAATGGTAAAAGCTTACTTCTTTACGAAAGTAAGGGCCGAAGTTGAATTATAATTATACCGATGCTAAAGCTGCGAAATACTTAACTTTAGATCCAAGATCAAGAGACTGATGTCATAGGTTTACATCGAACCTCCAATGTATATGGATACTACTACTGAAGAATTAAGAACATCTAAGTGAAGTGAGTAACTTTGCACTTAGCGTTCTCGCAATCCAGATCTAAGACTAACATCAAGATTATGCAACATAAAACTTAATAAAGGAAACGATAAAACAACGAGATCATAACATAATAATCATAAGAAAATTAAAATAATTAAATGCCAAAAACAAATAATAAAACATAACTAATAAAAACAACAACAACAATTATATGGATGGATCCAATAAGCCAAAATAATATAATTAAATTGACCACAAAAAGTTGAAGTATAATTACAAGTTGTGTGAAATTAATGCTCTCGATCCCTTAGTTGAACGCCATGGCAAACCCCGAAGGGTTTGCCCTATGCCTACTTGCTGCGTACCTTTTCCTTCTTTTCTAATTTGTCGGCTGAACCACGAGTACCAGAATGTGTTATAAGAATGCAATATGCATTCTTTTTATACAAAATATCAAGTTTCCACCTTGTACGATATTAGCCTCTAGTGTATGGGGTAAAAAATGTAACTTAGTATTATTTTGCATTATATAAGTCCCTGTGACAGCTCATACTTTACGGCGTAACCCAATAAATTGTTACGCCGTAACACTCCTGACGCGGCTTTCCTTCATTAAACTGGTTACGGCATAATTAAATCGCCCGTTACGCCGTAACCCTTAGTCCACAACAATATAATTTCCATAATAAAATATTACGGCGTAACTATATGGGACGTTACGCCGTAAAGCCTCGTCAGCACCGAATCTTCATATTAAATAAATGATCATCCAAATCTTCGTAATAACTAACTGGTTATGGCGTAACCCAGCGGGACGTTACGCCGTAACATCTTATAAGCTTCTGATTCGGCATCATTAATTATTAAAAATATAGTACCCCTACTAAATAATATAGTAGTGGTACTATTCTTCGTATTGGCATTTGAGCTACATCATGTAGAAATTTAGTAGCTCTCCATAAATTTTAGTACTTCTACTAAATAAATTAGTATTGGCACTAAATTCGCCATTTTCCATTCCATTGCCTTAATTTACCTGAATTCACAAAATAATTGAAATAAATATCGAATTCATATAAAAGTGATATAAAGCAAAGCAATAAACGTGAGAATTTGATATGAAAAAGTATTAAATATTTGATGTTATCAAATATCCCCCACTTGACTTCTATTTGCCCTCAAGTAGAACCTTTTAAATAATTCTTAAAAAGATATCTCCTTAGTTATCCAGGAAGATATGAAGTTAAAAATTGTCTATGCTAGAAAATTCCAAACCGAGCACCTCACGAAAGGAAAAACGAATCACACTCATACTCTCACTAATCTATGTGTTCCATTTTTGGTGATCACTCAACTGCTCAGTCATGATGAGTATTTTATTATAAGCTTGGCCAGGATACTAAGCTTCACCACTAGAGTCTAGATGCAACTGTTCAAAAAGGCAAATGGGTTGACACAACACAAAGGCTTACGGGGTTTTGATCATTCAAACAATCTTTCACCCAAAGTACCGCACTAACAAGGTGGCTAAATTACACATACATAGTCGTAACGACAGAATAGATATGCGTGATTCGATCTCATCCTCATTCGTTTTTAACAACGGGTTAGGACGAAGAATAATATAGGGTAGGATAAAGACATGGGATGCACATTTAATTGTTGTTAAATAAAAACACAAAACAAATAGTTTCCTAAGTCCATAATCTCCCCGTCACTGGTCACATTCAAATCCCATAAGGTAAAAACGAGGGTCAAGAGTTAAGTGGTCTTCATAATACGCGAGTTAATGCGTATGAAATGTAGTGTGATGCATTAACTCGGCCTTCATCATCAATGATTATGTGCTAAAAATGTTTGAAAATTTGGGCCAAAATAGCACATAATCTTACCAAATACCTCATTTCTATCTCCCTTCCCCCCACTTGAGTTGTACAATGCCCTCATTATACAAATAGACTTATAATAGGAAGGAGAGATAGAACTACCAATAAAAGACGGAATCATCACTGGCTGGACAAGGCGGAAATACTACCACAATATGACAAATAAGCTGATGACCAGCTAATAAACACTTGCTTACATTCTTTATTCTTTTTTTTGATGCAAGACAAGGATACAATAAATCATAATACAGACACATATATACAGGAGCATCCCCACACTTGAGATCAACTATCTTAAAAACCTGTCTTTTCTTCAAATACCCTCTATCCTAACCCGTGACTTTTACCAATGAAACCAAAATTAACTAGCAACTCCCCGATCATGGACTAAGAAACTACAGGGTAGGCTAGGCGATAGGTGTAACGAAACAACATATATTGGGTTACAAAGTGAAAGGAAAGGCTCAGCAGGTTGTACTAGGGGTATTTTGCACTAACGATGAGTGCAAAATAACATTTATACATAAGTCAATATACACAAACATAACATTTATGGGCTATTTGGGGTTAATCCTAAAATTGCCTTTTATCACAGCTACATCGGTTACACTAGGTGCAATGCTCATTATTGTGGTCTCAAAAAGATATACCAGGCCAAGTTCTAAAGTCCACTACAGCCACCGGCACACTCATTTTATTGAATTTATGTATAAGGGGAAAACGGAAAGGCTTATCCTCACACAATTGAATTATAAGGTAGGTGTGCTCAGTATAGTCTTAACTAGTTAAGTAATGAAAAACATGTCAAAATTTTATTAATGAATTATTTTTCAAAATAAACTAGCAAAGAAAATAGAAATAGAAAGGCAAGTATGTAATCAAATGTGTTGCTTATTTCGTTATCCCTTCCCTCAAGATTGAGCTCCAACAGATTAGCATATAAAGATTTAGACTTGGAAGGGTTAGAAAAGGAACGGATTACTCCCCTGGATTTGCACGGTGATATGAAGAGACGAAGATGTTCAAAGCAATCCTAAATAGTATCTCTTTCTTGGATAGTAACAATTCCAACATCCACATGCAACTTCTTGCAATAATCTATGTATAGCATTCAAATCTAAGGAGGTTTCCGGTGACTGTTTCTCATGCAGCTTGATTAGGTCTCTCGCACATCGCACTCTCATCCTGCGGCGCATTACGCTGAATAACTACAGGAAAAGACTAATACCAAATGCATAAACCTGAATAAAGACACTAGCACAAAAAATATACAAAACTTACAAACCCCACCCTACACCAGATATTCATTTCCATAGCACATCCCACCGCGTTCCAGTTTAGCCCCCCGCCCCCCTGCCAACAAGCCTTCTTCTAAACCACTTGGTGCACCCCCCCCCCAGGTGAGACGAGTTAACTCCGCTCTGTGAGGGTTTCCAGAGAACATACCCACAAAGTTCATTTACCAATATACATGGTTTTGTAAGATTTCAAATGATTTAATGACTTGCATGAAGGGATTACGGCATAACCAAGGATTGGGTTACACCGTAATCATGTGGATGACCATTTTAATTTTTTTTGATTAAGTTCAGTTATGCCATAATCATGGGAAGGATTATGCCGTAACTTTAATGATTACGGCATAACTAAGATTGTTACACCGTAATTGCTGACATTGGCAGCAATCTTACCACACAATTACAAGGAAAGGCGACTTTGAATTCAGCCCCCTTGCTGTTAGAACCTACAAAAACAAGTAAGAAATATATGAAACCACCTAAATGCAAAAAACAATTAAAAGGATAGGACTTTTTGTTTTATTAAAAGAGTCTTAACGTTCGGACTATAGCCTCCATCACAGGCCACTTGGACATCTCTACACATGTCCAATCCTCATGTCATCTCCTCAACCTGTAAATAATTGCTCATCCTGCACACTAACAAACATGTGCATTAAATGTGTAATTAAACTGAGCAAAAAGAGGAGCATACATTAATGGCAATTACTTGACTCAGGAATAAAATTTTAAGGTTCAAGCAATGCCCAAACTATTTTTGGTGTTTCAGACTCAAATACGCCGTAACAAGCACTACCAAGCCACACCATATCTAAGTCTAAAACGCAATTTTGTATAAATGTTACGTCGTAACCATATTACTGGTTACGCCGTAACAACAGTCAATCAATCATGCAAACACTCAGAAAAGGGAGAAGAACAGAAGGTTCAAGCACACATACAAGCATAAACAAACACACACATATCAATCAAACAATCAAAAACAACAAAAACCGTTCCCCGGCAGCGGCGCAAAAAACTTGATGCGTAATTTCTTTTAAATAAAACTATGTCAGGTTTCACATTTATAAAACCCTAACTACCTTAACTATTCCTACGCACTAATGGTAGTGTACCCCTATCGTGTATTCCGCGTGTAGTGATTGCTAAGTATGGGTGTCGACCCAAAGAACGGTTTATGTCTCTAATTATCTAATTTATTTTATTATTCTACCTAAGAAAGCAGGAAAGAAAACATGTTTGAGTATTTGAGATTATTGTCTAACTATTTTGGTGGTAAGCCTAGCTTGTCGAAAAGGGATTTGGAATAGTGGTGAACAACTAGAAAGGAAGAACATAACTAATTACTATGATCTCTAGTGCAATGTCTTGTCGCAATCTTAAAATTCCTCATATGGTTAAATGCTAACCCAATCACGACTCGAATGTTGGTCGCGCCTAATTTTATAGTGATTGAACAATGGTAAAAGCTTACTTCTTTACGGGAGTAAGGGCCGAAGTTGAATTATAATTATACCAGTGCTAAAGATGCAAAATACTTAATTTTAGATCCAAGATCAAGAGATCGATGTCATAGGTTTACATCGAACCTCCAATGTATATGGATACTACTACTAAAGAATTGAGAACATCCAAGTGAAGTGGGTAACTTTGCACTTAGCATTCTCGCAATCCAGATCTAAGACTAACATCAAGATTATGCAACATAAAACTTAATAAAGAAAACAATAAAACAACGAGATCATAACATTTATTAATCATAAGTTAATTAAATAATTAAATGCCATCGAACAAATAATAAACACTAATAATAAAAAATACATCACAATTATATGGATGGATCTCATAAAGCCTACAAAATATATTAAAATTGGGGGGACCACAAAAAATTGAAGTATAATTACAATTTGTGCGAAATTAATGCTCTCGATCCCTTAGTTGAACGTCATGGCAAACCCCAAAGGGTTTGCCCTATGCCTACTTGTTGCGTACCTTTTCCTTCTATTCTAATTTATCGGCTGAACCACGAGTACCAAAATGTGTTATAAGAATGCAATATGCATTCTTTTTATACAAAATATCAAGTTCCACCTTGTACGATATTGGCCTCTAGTGTATGGGGTAAAAAATGTAACTTAGTATTTTTTTTGCATTATATAAGTCCCTGTGACAGCTCATACTTTACGGCGTAAAACAATAAATTGTTACGCTGTAACACTCCTGACGCGGCTTTCCTTCATTAAACTGGTTACGACATAATTAAATCGCCCGTTACGCCGTAACCCTTAGTCCACAACAATATAATTTCCATAATAAAATATTACGGCGTAACTATATGGGACTGGTAAGCAGTTAAGCCTCGTCAGCACCAAATCTTCATATTAAATAAATGATCATCCAAATCTTCGTAATAACTAACTGGTTACGGCGTAACCCAGCGAGACATTACGCCGTAACATCTTATAAGCTTCTGATTCGGCATCATTAATTATTAAAAATATAGTACCCCTACAAAATAATATAGTAGTGGTACTATTTTTTATATTGGCATTTGAGCTACATCTTGTTGAAATTTAGTAGCTCTCTGTTAGCCTCAATTTATTGAGTCGAACAAGGAAGCTCGGTCACTCTACGATGAAGCTTCGGCTTTAATGTGTTAAGTTGTAATAAGATAATTATCGAGAATCGGGCTCGATATTTAATGAATATTGTATAGGTTTGGGTTTTAATCAAGCAAAACCCGGCCCGGGTCCTAGTTAAATATCTCGGCTTTCTATTTGCGCGTCACATTTAAATGTGTGGGGTTTTATATATTTTAGAAAATTGCTAAAAATATCTAACTATATATAGATTATATATATTTAGATATTTTCTAAAATATCTAAATATATATAGATATTTTCTTTTTTAGAAAATATCTAGTTTTCATTTCTCAAAAATCAAGTTATCTAGTTTTTCATTTTTCCAAAATCTATTTTCTCTTTTCTCTCAACTCTCTCTCTTCTCTCTCTCTCTCTTTTCTTAGTTTCGATTTGTGTTTCATGTTATGAAGTGTTAAAACGGGTTCCTACAATTGGTATCAGTCGTCTCGGGTGGGTTTCGTGATTTGTTGTGTGGTCATTTTTTTTGAGCTAATTACTCGGCATATTTGTTTTTTTTGTTTTGATTCAACTTATTTTTTTTAAGTTACACTCGGCAACTAATTTGCGTTTGTAGTTGACAACTTTTTAATTAATGTTTTAAATCTCCACTTTGGCCTCTACATACACGTTTTATTTCTTCTTTCTTTCCTCTTTTTTGTTTTCCAGTTTGACAAGATATAGTAAGCTTTGTTTTCATTTGTTTTTTTCTCCTCTTTGTGTTGTAAGCTTCGTTTTCTTTTGTTTTTCTTCTCCTCTTTGTGTCAAACAAACATAGTTTTATGTCCTTGGCTGCTACGAGAAGACACAAGGACCGAACGAGTTCTTTTCGATAGAACCGAACGAGTGGAAAAACGACACGACCGAACGAGTGGAAAACAGAACAATCGAACGAGTGGAAAACGGAACAATCGAACGAGTGGAAAACGGGACCATCGAACGAGTGAAAATCTCAAGGATCGAACGAGCGAGAAAATTTCGAGGATCGAACGAGCGAAAAATTTCGAGGATCGAACGAGTTTCTTCACGTTGTAACAAATTTTCGGTTTTTCGGTTTCGAGTGACGTTCAACGACGGGACTTAAGAATTACATCATCGTATTCGTGACATCGTTTCGATCAACGTGGTATATTTATTTTTTACCGACGATAACCGTACGACTCCGCGAGATCAAATTTATAATCGGTAAACTTTTTATAAAACTTCTAAGAATGACGAAAGAAAAAATGGAGGGAACTTTTTTGTATTAATTACCAACTTTTGGGAATTGGCACATGCAGCCCCTCGAATTCTAAACAATATTCATTTTTAACCTTTAGACTTTAACTTATTTTCTATTAACCCTTTCTTTTTTAAGCAAGTTTAAATATAACCTTTTACTTTCATACTTTTTCATTTTTTTTCTTTTAAACTTTTAATCTTTGTTATTTTTATGATTTTATATTTTAGTTTTCAAAATTTTCAATTTTAGCCCTTTCGTTGTAAGAAATTTCCACCGTTCATCATTTTAGCTCACAAATCGTTTACAAAAGTTCAAGTTCTTCAAAAACAACAACGATTTCAACAACAATAATTCTATTTACGGTTTTCTTGATTTAGTAAAATCCCGCGAAATACTCTTGTATTTTCTCGGTTTAGTCAAGACTTGTAAAATCCCGTAAAATAGTTTTCCACAA
>BQNB010026386.1:0-11399 GCA_026074375.1 Tanacetum coccineum | reverse complement strand
AGAAAACTACAACTTATGTTAAAATCGCTCCTACATTTATGTTTTGAATGTCAGTACTGAAACTTATTATGACCAAAATCCTTTTTTCTTAAAGTATTATTTTTGGACTGTAAAGCAGTAGTACAAAGTTTCTTCTCCAACATCTAAATGATATTTGAGTTTGTAAGAGTAATTCTAACAACTTTCTTAGCATAGTACGAAAATTATATTGACAATTGGTCTATCCATGATTTACATGTAACCATTTTTACATTAAGAGTAAATCGAGTACATATTTAGTCAACATAAGTTTACTTGTTTGCCATCAACATCTTTCCTAAGAACATATCCAAAGGACCAAACGAACGGGGTATCAATGTTTTAAAAAATCCAAACACATAAAAAAACAAAAATAGCTCATGTGTTTCTAATTTTGATTTTTTTCTTTGCTAGTTATGGGCCTCTATGCTGTTTTTTTGCTATATTTCTTACTTTTGATACCACCATTAACTTATTTCTTCACCTGTCACAACCCAATCGCTCACCACCATCGTCACTCTGTCACCGAGCGCGACCGTTTCGACGCACCGTCCTCCTCCTCGCCACCACACCGTCAATTCCGAGGACGCATTAACTCCACCACCCACCTTCAGTGGAATATTACTAACGGAACCGATTGGGCCACCTGGGCCTTGGTTTCGTATCGGGTGGTTTTTAATAGGACTGAGTCAGTAACAGCCCCGCCTGTGTGTATTAACTATAAGAAACCACCAAAACAAAAAAACCAAACTCCAAAAAAACCAAACCGCCCAATAACGAGTCTAACAAAAAACCAAAATTTCAAATATCTAAACTGAAAACCTTTATCCAAAATTTCAGATATCTGAATTGAAAAAACTTAGGTAAAATAATGGGTCTAACATAAAACCGTCAACGCAAGTTTTGGATATCAGTAGATTAGGTGTTGACATTAACATGTTTGCAATAAGTTTTCATTAAACTTCTTTAAGATGCTTTCTCTATGGAGCTATACACCATCAATAGTGGAGAAATCGACAACAGGAAGTCTTGGCAAAAAATAAAAGCTAGAAAACTAACACAAACCGAATTTTGGTGAGAAAAAAAGACTCGAGTGCTGCAAAGAGGCTTTTGGGTGAGGAATTAAAAGAGGTCAAGATCGAAAAACCTTGACCTTATAAATGAAGACATAAGTTGCCACCGTAAAAGACTTTGGTTTTTCGATCGTTTCTAATTCCGTTATTTATATTAGATGATAGATTCTAATATTAGTTGATATATTTTTGGATTATTTGTTAGTCAACATGTATTTTAGGATTATTAGATAATCATGAGTAGGACGATTGGATAATCATTATCTGTACATTCATCATCCTTAGCTGTAGTCTAGTTGTCATTGGGCTCAAGCCTGTATATTTATATCTATAAATAGTGATGAAATAATATATCATAACCTACGGGGGTTTTCTATCTTGTTACATGGTATCATGAGCAGGTTATATCCGGGACCTTGTCGGCCACCATGAGTCGTTGCCTCAATACCACCCCGTCAAAACCTATAAATCACCATTCTCAAAATATAGTTATCGGTCGTCATGAGCCGCTTCTATCCTCTCCAAAAAGAATCAAATCTCTCTATCTTCATTCTTAAAACCTAACCGTCGGCCGTCATGAGCCGCTTCTATCCTCTCCAAAAAAACTAACCGTCGGCCGTCATAAGCCATCTATGCCACCCCGTCAAATCTCTCCATCTCTATTATCAAATCTCTCTATCTCTATTTCTAAAACCCTAGTTGTCGGCCACCATAAGCCGCTACTAAATTCCATATATATATATATATATCATTTTTCTGTTGTCATCATGTGCGTTTTCTTCTCTAAGCTTCATACGCAAGTACAAGATTACAACAACAATTAATAAATCAAGTTTCTCGAAAGATAGAAGATTTATCGCCTCTTGCAAAGTTTAACTCCAGTTAGATCGTTCGAAGACCTCCCGCTCCAACTGCGGGGAGTATTAGATGATAGATTATTTGATTGGCTACCTTCCAATATTAGTTGATATATTTTTGGATTATTTGTTAGGCAACATGTATTTTAGGATGATTAGATAATCATGAGTAGGATGATTGGATACTCATTATCTGTACATTCATCATCCTTAGTTGTAGTCTAGTTGTCATTAGGCTCAAGCCTGTATATTTATATCTATAAATAGTGATGAAATAATATATCATAACCTACGGGGTTTTCTATCTTCTTACAATTTATATCTATGGTTGTTGAACTATGTTCTTATGGTTTTATCGTTTTGACTATATGTTTGTTTATTGCGGTTCACTAATTTGTGGATCATGGTTTTTGTCACATATTGGTGGTCACACCCGCTTTTGATTGTTTGAATCTTTAAAAAAACTGCAACTTATGTTAAAATCGCTCCTATATTTATGTTTTGAATGTCAGTACTGAAACTTATTATGACCAAAATCCTTTTTTCTTAAAGTATTGTTTTTGGACTATAAAGCAGTAGTACAAAGTTTCTTCTCCAACATCTAAATGATATTTGAGTTGGTAAGAGTAATTCTAACAACTTTCTTAGCATAGTACGAAAATTAAATTGACAATTGGTCTATCTATGATTTACAAGTAACCAATTTTTACATCAAGAGTAAATCGAGTACATATTTAGTCAACATAAGTTTACTTGTTTGCCATCAACATCTTTCCTAAGAAAATATCCAAAGGACTAAACAAACGCGGTATCAATGTTTAAAAAAAGCCAAAAAAAAAAAACTCATGTGTTTCTAATTTTGATTTTTTTTTCTTTGCTAGTTATGGGCCTCTGTGCTGTTGTTTTTGCTATGTTTCTTACTTTTGATACCACCATTAACTCATTTCTTCACCTGTCATAACCCAATGTCTCACCACCACCGTCAACTCCTCCTTTTCACCATCGTCCTCCTCCTCACCACCACCGTCACCTCTGGTGACGCATTAACTCCACCACCACCTTCATGGAAAATTACTGACGGAACCGATAGGCCACCTGGGTCGGTACTGGGTGGTTTTAATGGAATGAGTGTAAGCCCACCTGTTTAGTAACTATAAGAAAACCCCAAGTAAAAAAACCAAACCGCCTAATAACGGCTTTAACAAAAAACCAAAATTTCAGATATCTAAACTGAAAACCTTTATCTGAAATTTCAGATATCTGAATTGAAAAAACTTAGGTAAAATAATAGGTCTAGCATAAAACCGTCAACGCAAGTTTTGAATATCAATAGATTAGGTGTTGACATTAACATGTTTGCAATAAGTTTTCATTAAACTTCTTAAAGATGCTTTCTCTATGGAGCTATTCATCATCAATAGTGGAGAAATCAATAATAAGAAGTCTTGGCCAAAAATGAAAGCTAGAAAACTAACACAAACTAGATTTTGGTTAGAAAAAAAGACTCGAGTACTGTAAAGAGGCTTTTGGGTGAGGAATTAAAAGAGGTCAAGATCGAAAAACCTTGACCTTATAAATGAAGACATAAGTTGCCACCGTAAAAGACTTTGGTTTTTCGATCGTTTCAAATTCCGTTATTTATATCTATGGTTGTTGAACTATGTTCTTATGGTTTTATCGTTTTGACTGTATGTTTGTTTATTGTGGTTTACTAATTTGTAGATCATGGTTTTTGTCACATATTGGTGGTCACACCCACTTTTGATTGTTTGAATCTTTAAGAAAACTGCAACTTATGTTAAAATCGCTCCTACATTTATGTTTTGAATGTTAGTACAAAAACTTATTATGACCAAAATCTTTTTTTCATAAAGTATTGCTTTTGGACTGTAAAGCAGTAGTACAAAGTTTCTTCTTCAACATCTAAATGATATTTGAGTTGGTAAGAGTAACTCTAACAACTTTCTTAGCATAGTACAAAAATTATATTGACAATTGGTCTATTCATGATTTACAAGTAATTAATTTTTACATTAAGAGTAAATCGAGTACATATTTAGTCAACATAAGTGTACATGTTTGCCATCAACATCTTTCTCAAGAAAATATCCAAATGACCAAAACGAACGCGGTATCAATGTTTAAAAAAGCCAAACACAAAAAAAATAAAAATAGCTCATGTGTTTCTAATTTTGATTTTTTTTCTTTGCTATTTATGGGCCTCTGTGTTGTTGTTTTTGCTATGTTTCTTACTTTTGATACCACCATTAACTCATTTCTTCACCTGTCACAACCCAATGGTTCACCACCACCGTCACCTCCTCCTTCTTACTACCGTCCTCCTCCTCACCACCACCTTCACCTCCGATGACGCATTAACTCCACCACCACCTTCATGGAATATTCTAACAGAACCGATGGCCCACCTGGGTCGATATCGGGTGGTTTTAATGGAATGAGTGTAAGCCCGGCTATTTAGTAACTATAAGAAAACCCCAACCGAAAAAACCAAATCGCCCATAACGGGTCTAACAAAAAACCAAAATTTCAGATATCTAAACTGAAAACCTTTATCCGAAATTTCGGATATCTGAATTGAAAAAAACTTAGGTAAAATCAAAGTTATAAATAGCGTGAGGCGTGGCGTGGCGGCATGGCCACGCCTCAAGCCTTAGGAGCCTTTGCGAAGCCATGGCGTATTTCAAGGCGTGACTATAGCGGCAAAATAATATTTATAAATTTATATAATAATATTATATTTCATATACATATCGAGTTTACAAAAGGTGCTATGCATAAAAGCAATATGAACTTGTAGTCTTCGTGGTCATATACTCATTTCTACTTAAAATTGAGTTAAAAATTAATTAGCCAAAAAAGAAATAGCTCAAATACAAAATAGCCTAATTTTTTCTAAAAGCTTCTAAAAATAGCGCCACGCCTTACAATCTAGCGTGCCTTTGGGCGCCTTTTGACGCCTTGACTCACGCTACGCCTAACGCCAACGCCAAGGTCCATATCATAACAGCGAGGCTATGCCTCACACCTTGGCGATGCCTTTGCGGCGCCAAGGCGCGCCTTTTAGAACACTAGATAAAATAATGGGTCTAACATAAATCGTCAACGCATTGGATATCCAAATTTCTAATATAATTAGTTATTGACAAATCTCTTAAATTATTTAAATCAACAACAAAAAATTATTGTCGAAAAGTTCTCATTTCATACTTTCGCTTTAGTCTACAAAAAGCCATGAGACGACTCAGATACCATCATAATCGTATTTACCTCTTTGAAAAACCATTATCTTTTAAATAGCTTTGTCTAAATTCATGTGATAACCGTTTGTGAAAGAGATTTCAAACTTGTTGAATATATGGCCCTCTAATGAAAAAACCAAAAACAAAACCATACAAAACCAAAAATCAAAAAACCAAACCACACTTTTGGTTCGGGTTTGATTTAAAAAAACTTAAAGCCGAACTTTTGGTTTGAGGTTTGGTTTTAGCCAATTAAAACCGCCCAAGACCGCCTCATGCTCACCCTTGATTAAAACCCTTTATAATCATAAAACAAATTATGTGCACATAGTGACTTAATGTTGTGGGTCCAACCTACACTCACCCATCCCCATAGTTGTTCTTTTCTCCATTTATCCCGATGAAGAAAACCAACACAACTCCACAAAACAAATTTAGCAACGATTGTTAATCTCGTAAACCACCATAATTCTTTTCGAAGAAATTAACTTTAATTCCTATAATACCACAATAATGTTTCATTTCACTCTTATTATCCCCGTCATCGGATTTCTTACCCTAGTCTCTTCCTTTTCAACTCGCTTTAACCATCCCACAATATGTTTCCTGAACAAAGCAGTTGATTGATATTATTCAAACACAAATTGCTATCAAGTAAACTCGATCTTTTAACAGAATAGTTATATTTGGAGTCATGCGCCGGAATCCGTCGTTTTATAGCTAACTAGAATACAACTAGCTATGATTACAAGTGGGAGGGCATTACTTGCAATCCCTTAACCAGAGATGTCATCGGTTTAGATATTGCATGTGGTGCGTTACAAGGTAATATGTCCACCGATTCATCACTTTTTGAACTGCCCCATACGACAGTTTTAAGGGTTCCCAACTTCTGTTAAAGTTAGCCAGTTTTACTAACTCTATCACTCATCTAAATATGTCTTTTTCTGAGTTTAGTGGTCAACCTCCATTTTTTTCAAAATTGATTTCGTTAGATCTTTCAGTAAATCGAATTCAGTTTAGTTCTTCTACAATTGAAAATCTGTTACAAAGTCCCACTTTAAAAGAACTAAATATAGCAAGGACTAATCTCTCTTTGTATAAACCCAAATATCTTAACGTGTCTTCAACTTTAAGATTACTAAGTCTTAGAAATATTGAGTTGAATAGGAAGTGGTCATACAACATCTTAAATCTTCAACATTTGGAGCATCTAATTTGTCTGGCAACTCCCTTAACGGCTCGTGGCCCAAAATTAACACCACCATCCCTCTTAAGTCTTTTAATCTCGATAATAACTTCCTTTCAGGAGAGATACCCAAATCAATTGGATATCTAAAGTCTTTGACCTACTTAGTTCTTTTCCAATGTGACTTGGTCGGATCTCTTCCGAAAATCATAGCAAAGCTCCACCACCTTAAACATATGGATTTAGCCTATAACAAGTTAAATGGAACAATTCCTTTTGGATTGTTTTCACTACCATCATTAGAAACAATTAATTTTTATTTCAACAAGTTTACTAGAGGGTTACCACCTATTTGCTATCTCACTCTCTAAACGAGTTATATTTGTATGCGAATGAGCTCGATGGTTACGTAAATCAAGACTTATTTACTTACGTAAAAGGTCTAGTTTTACTTGACCTATCAAGTAACAAACTTAGAGGTAACTTTAATTTGTATGCACTTTTATCAAGTCTAATTTCTCAAACATTGGCCTGATAGTGACCAAGGATTATATTGAGCGTGTCAACCAGGAGCGGACCTAAGGGGTTCTCGAGGATTCACAGGAACCCGATGGCTGTTGGTCGTGTAATGTAATTTTTTTAAAATTCTCACTTTTTTCAAAATGAACCCGGTCCCTAAATTTTATGTCATGTAAATATTAATTAATCCACTCATATGTTAAACAAAAATATTATATTTACCATCAAAACTAGAGGAGAGCAACAAAACTAAAAAACTGCTCCAAGAAAATCAAACCAATTTTAAAACCGATAGCATGGTTTTGGTTTTTAAAAACCAAAAGTTTTGGTTAGGTTTTAGGTTCTACAAGAAAACCCTAACCGAAAAACCAAACCGCCCCATAATGGGTCTAACAAAAAACCAAAATTTTGGTTATCTGAACTGAAAACTTTTATCCAAAATTTCGGATATCTGAACTGAAAAACTTAGGTAAAATAATGGGTCTAACATAAAACCGTCAACGCAAGTTTCAGATATCTAAATTTATGATATAACTAGTTATTGACAAATCTCTTAAATTATTTAGCTTAACAACAAAATATTATTGTCAAAAATTTCTCATTTCATATTTTTGCTTTAGCCCACAAAAAGCCACGAGGCGACTTTGATACCATCATAATCGTATTTACCTTTGTTGGGCCAATTGAGAGCCTAATGATCATTGCCTTGATTTAAACAGAAATTAGGCTAAGTATTAAAGGACCCGCTGATAGACATCAGCGGGTATTGAAAGACTCGTTGAGTGCAAAGCCTCAGCGAGCAACCTCAGACGTATTCAAGTCAAAGACATTGTCAAGGAAGTCAAAGATCACTTGAAGACATACTCGTCAGCTGGGATGGATATCAGCTGGTATGTATAAGGAATACGCTGTGGTTCTAAGGAGAGTCAGAGGCGGCAATACTCTGGCTATCCTATTACCCTTTAAAGAAGAACAATATGAGCTTAAGATTGTTCTCTGAAGTTTAGGTGGGAAACTCAATAACTCATAAAGGTGGCACAAAAGGTTATTTGAGTTAAAGCATGTACCAAGTATGAAGTTAGTAAAAGTAGTGAACAATTGGTAGGACTGTTCACTAAAGTATGGGCGAGATGTTTCCAAGAATGGACGTGCATTAAATACCTCATACGTCCTCCACTAGATTCTTGACCCCTCGAAGGATGCAACCTCGTATTAGTATAAATATAGAATGCTTTAAGGAGTAAATGTTATCGCTTTAATTGTTGTCGCTATTATAGTCATTTACTCCTTTATCGAACTTAATTGTCAGTCAGCTGTCTCAATCAACGGGTCTGAATAAGCTCGCTTATAAACTTGTTTCGTTATCAAGTTTACTTGTTCAAAGGGTAATCTTACATTGTCATTCAACTTGTGCGATCCATAACGCATTGTAATACTTTGATTCTTATCAATAAAGCATTACACAATTGAAAAGTTATTATTTGTGTTGTTTACATTAGATAAGTGTTTGTTTTAGACGTGTTTATTGGGACTTTTAATTGGTATTAGAGCCAGGTTGATTTATAAAACCTTTTAGAAACTATTTTTTGTTTTAAGCAAATCAAGATCCAATTATGTCTGGAACCGTACCACCTATCCCACCACCACCTGAAACAAGTTCTGGTAATCCGGGTAGCCATAATGTTAATAGGGTTGATACGACGCCTGCAACTAATGACCCTATCAATACCACAACTACCACTAATGTAGTTCAAAGTGTTGTTGATGAGAATCTCCCTCAACTTCTTGATTTAAGAGGAGGGTCTCATGTCACAAATGTCCCTGCGTTTAACAAAGAGAATTTTACAAGTTGGAAAATTAGGTTCTTGGTATTCCTTGATGGTCTTGGACCTTACCTTCTGAAAACTTTGGAGGATGGACCATTTTTTCATGTGTCAAGTTTGTCCACTTCTAAAAATCCTTTGCCTAAACGTCAAAATCAATGGTCAAATGCTAAGAGTCGTCTTGTTAATCAAGATAAACGATTAAAAAGTATCATTATATCTTGATTACCAAATGATGTTATAAAATCTGTCATTAAGTGCAAAACTATAAAAGAGATGTGGAATGATCCCATTTTAGCTCGTGAGGGACCATGTGACATAAGAGATACCAAGATTGCTGCATTGAGACTCAAGTTCAATGCTTTTAAATCTCTTGAAGGTGAAAAAGTAAATGGAACGTTCACAAGGCTAAAATGCTTGCTAAATGATCTTGAAAACAATGGGGTTACCATTCCTTAAGCTGAAGTAAATGCCACGTTTGTTAACAGCCTGCCAAGAAAATAACTAAGCATGAATCAAACTCAAAGGGCCAACAACTCTATTAAAAATGATTGTTTGGCTACTCTGTATGGCAAGTACAATTATAAAGATGGCTTGATTGATCAGATCTATGATTTAGAGACACAAAGATTTAATATTCAGGCCTCAAGCTCAAAAGCCTTGATTTCTAGTAACTATTTTTAGTACAATGACTCGGATGTTGAAGAAGATCAAAGGACCAACAATGAATTCATGGCTAATTTGAATGCTGAGTATCATGAAAGAGCTCTGCTAGCAAATCAGAAAAGGTTCTATAAAAGATCTAGGAGGATTGGATCAGCTAGGAAACCTATAGACAAATCTAAAGAAACCTGTTTTGCTTGTGGGAAAACTAGTTATTTTCAAAAAGACTATCCTTTAAACAAAACCTCCACACCATCCTATCCATCCTCAAACAATTCTTTCAACAAATCCAAACCTTACACACAACCTTTCAACCAAACATCTTCCCAGAATACCATCAATTATCAAAAGGATTATAAAGGAAAATACAAAGGACTTAAAGCTGAGATGTCTGTCCTAACCAAGAGGGTTGCTGATTTGACAAAAAGGAAGAGTGAAAAGGGAAAAATGAGAAGGGGAAGAGTGAAAAGGGTTTGATAGCTGAGTCATTTGTCTGGGATGAAGAATCTGTATCCTCAAAGGATGAAGGCACCACCAAGATCAGGGATTTTATGGCAATTGTTGAGGATGAGCCATCTGTTGGAAAGGCTGATACAAGATCTGGACAATAGGTTGACATCACCATGAAAAGGTACACAAACTATTATCTATGACTGAAGGTCATGAAAGGAAGCATGTTTTAGACTACACTCATGTTGACCTTCATTATGTGGAGGATCAGAGGAAAAACTTGGTTAACAAATTTAATCTTCTTAAACAAGAACTGTCCTTACATAATTCTGAACTGTGTAATCTAAAACATATTGTGTCTATTAATTGTTCTCTTCAAAATGAAGTTATCAGAATCAATCTAGAAAATGAATCTCTAAAGGATGAGATCTCTGATCTTAAAAAGGTCATTAAAAAATAAACATGTAGTAAAGTCACCCTTGACCAACTGCTCTCTGAGCAAATTCCTAGCAATATTGTCAAGGCCTTAGAAGGCAAGGGTAAAAGGAAAGAGAAGATCTCCTCAAAAGAAGTTTTTACCAAGGCTGATGAATCCTCTTCTATTCCAATCTATGAGATCACATCTGACTCTGAATCTGAATGTGAGACTCAGGAACCTCTTTTACCGCTTCCAATGCTGATTAGAGCTGAACCCGTTGGTACCTCAAATAGTCTTATATTTATGGCTTACCTAACTCTCAACATGGCGGACCTGACACTTAGCACATCTGTCCCTAAAAAGACTAAACCAACATCTGATAAAGTGTCACCTGCATATGTCATTAAGAAATAGACTGAAAACAAATCATCAGTTGTCCATGACAAGAAAGCTGACTCATCCACTAAGCAACTTCTTCTTACCTTGATAGAAGAGGTAAAGGGTCTCAAAAGACAAATAGAGATCCCTTTCGGCATCTCTCCATCAGTCACTCAGTCAAGTAGTTTAAAATCCACTAAACAAAAGACCTGGTTTGGTCGTTGTAAACACTATGGGTTAAGAAATCATCTCTCTGATGATTGTTACTCAAAACCAAAGTGCTTTACATGTGGATCCACTGACCATTTAACTAAAGAACACACAGAACAAGTTGTTGTTAGGAAAACCCTGACTAAGCTTAAAGCCCAGTCATCTATGAATCCCTCACATAAGAAGGCTCCCATGATTCCAAAGCCTTTTAAAGAGTGTAAATACGATGGATTTAATGACCCTCATTTTGACAATTGTGAATACTACTTTGGGTGTGAAGTATGTGGTAGTGTTGCTCATGAACCAACTGATTGTCCTAAGAAACACCCCAACACAGGAAACCAAGGATTGCTAACAAGCGATCCACTAAACTCACTGAAAAGTGGGTTTGCAAAAGAAACTAATCTGTGTGAAAATGTATGTGCATGATTACCTAAAGAGCTCTGTATGGTATCTAGATAATGGCCGTTCTAGATACATGACAGGGGTTAAACAATATCTGCACATATATTCAAAGGAGCCAGGTCCTACAATGGTTTTT
>BQNB010026385.1:36383-48656 GCA_026074375.1 Tanacetum coccineum | reverse complement strand
AGTTTCTTCCACATTTACAGTCCTTCTAGAGCTGTCTTGATTCCAGTTCCTGCTATCTTGGTTCCTAGGTCCTCTGCATTCCTTTATAAAGTATCCCATCTTGTGACAGTTGAAACACTTCACCTTTGACTTGTCATATCTAGCTGTGTCACTCCCATTGATAATGATCTTTTTACCAGTTTTCTAGAAAAACCTTCATGTCCTCATGCTCAGCAATGCTAACTGCCATTTCAAATCTATTTCTTCTATGTCATCTTCATGGATTTATTCAAGGTCCTCATATACAAGTTGAGACCCGTTTGGTTGACTTGCCAAAAATGCATAAACAGTGTCATCACTTAAGTTAGTAGTACTATCTTGAGTGCTAGCAGGGCTAACTTGAGTGTTAGCAGTACTAACTCCATAAGCAGTATTAACTTCATTAGTACTGCAACTCTATAATCAGTATTAACTTCATTAGTACTGCTAGAGATGACACAAAATCCATATTCTGAGAACTTGAGCTTGAGCTTGCAGTTCTTTTAACCTCTTGTTCAACAATCTTGAAATTGTTGTAGAGATCATCAAAGCTCATTATGTCTAGATCAGGTTTATTCCTCTAGACCACAACATGAGTATTCCACTCAGAAGTCAAGAATCTTCTTAAAAATTTCAAATTTGAGATCTTCTGTAGAAATATGTTTTCACCCAAGATAGCCAGCTGACTTACAATCTTCTAAAGCCTGTTAAAAATAGAGTCAAGAGACTTTGTGCTTGGAGCACTAAAGTTCTCATACATTTGCTTCAAAAGAGTCTTTTGAGTCTTCTTTGTGGCTTCATTACCATCAAATCTTATTTGTAATGCAGCAAACAAAGATGTTCATTAGATGTTCATTAGGAAGTACCATCAGTAACATACTTCTTGCCTTCACATTATTCTTCTTTTGAACATTTTCTTTAGTAGTTACAGGACCTAGTATTAGTGAAGTTGAGGTACCAATCAATCATTTAATGTTGTTTTGAGCTGCTAGTTTTGAAAGAGTTTTCACATCTCTATACATCCCATAAAGCATAGTCTTATACTTGAAACTATATGCTCAATTCTTACCACTCTAATATCATAATCACCCTGTTTTAAGAATGGACAGCTTGTAGTATGAGTGTTTAGCAGTTTCTAGATCCATCTCTTCTTTGAGTAAGAGGATTTCTTCTGTTATTTCATCTTCTTAGATCAAAGTTTTCAGAACACAAGCTTGATAACACTTGTAGTCCTAACTTTAAGATCGATCCTTGCTTGTAAAGGTTAAGTTATTTTGTAATAGAATCCAAAACTACTATAGAAGAAACTTTGTGAATACTAAAAGATATGCGGAATCTACTCTTTAATACTTGGAAGAATATTAATGAAACAGTAACCTGTATGAACAATGATATTATTGAAAAGCTCCAATATTATTATTATTAATAATACGAGTACTTTGTGTAGTACTAGGGTTTACAACCTTGAAGCTATATATCAAAAAGGTATATGAATGAGAGATATCTAAACTACATGTCCTAGGGTCTCCTTTTATACACCAAGGAACCATAATGGGCTTACAACGCATTTTCTACTCATACATATCTTTTCTTAAAATATCTCATACATATCTCTTTAGCAGTACTAAAACAGACTAACAGTACTAACTAAGTATAATAGCAGAAACTCTTCTAGCAGTAGTAACATTTTGTACTGGCAGTACTAATATTACACTAGCAGTAGTAATGACTTAGAAGTTTTTCTTCAATGCTTGATCAGTACAGTAGTAACTTCGATCCAGCAATGTAACTTGACCTAGATTAGAACCAATCATAACTAGCATCATTAACTTCAACAGCATTAATGAATGCCTTTTATTCCAACAGAATCATTTCTAAAAAACGGAGTTAAAAAAAACGAATAAAATACGACATTTACGAGTTAAAACGAATAAGTATATGAACAGTAAAAACCACTGTTCACCGTAGGACTCAAATATGGAACATGTAATATTTTGATACATCATCTTAATAAGAAAGCGTGGACATAAGAAACATAAGAAACAGAATTAAAATGATAAAGTTACGCTGTTTTTACTAGAGAGATATTTATAAATGTTTTTACTTTATAAATATGATTTTGTAAACGCAATTAGATGGTGATGTAGCTATATAAAACTATATATGGTATTAGTTAATCAAAGTGCTTATTACTTATATGACCTATATTGGATTAGGTTGCATTTGGTCATTATCGTGACACATTTTCTATGATATATTTGTTATCATTCACTCAAGGTGAGTTCATAGCCCCACGTTTTACACTTATAATTATTTACAAATTTTAGGGTGAGAAACAAATGCATGTTTTACAATTGGACGCAAGTGGACATTTTACATTATGATTACGTATTTGCCTAAGTAGCGATAACCCTCTAAGCCCATAATCATGAACTGGCAATTACTTGTTGTGAGAGCGAATGTTATAAATAAATCTATTTGGGATTGACATCCATGTTTGGGTAAGTCATGCTCACTGTGCTGGTATGCTGGACAACAAACATTATACATGACCGGACATTAGATGCTGCGGTTTTTTTTTAGAACATCATACACGTCAATGTGGCAATTTATATTGCAATTTCATACATGTCCCGAGCTTTAGTGTCCAAGAGCTTATGGAAAACGTAATCACAATTTTCTGATGTTTGCATCTTTTTGCATTATCATAGGGGAAAATCTTGCGGTCATACATTATACATTTTACAATCCTATGAATTCACCAACATTATTGTTGACGTTTTAAAGCAATGTTTTCTCAGGAGATCAGTAAGGTACAAGACAAGGGATACATTGGTGGTTATATTTTTGATGTCACATGCATAAAGATTTGGTTGCATTACATTTTTAGAAACATTTGTTATGGACCAGAATCTTTGTAATTTGTATTTTGAACAAGTGAAGCTTCAAGCTTTTGTAACAAATACTTTGCTAAATCCAATGTATCTGTTTTAAAATGACTTTTTGGTCATTCTTATATATATCTTGTGTTATTGATCTATGAAGTACCACCCATAGACCCATATTCCGCTGCGACCCAATTTGGGGGTGTTACAACAACCTTGAGGTGTATGAACCAGAAGTTAAAGGGATGCCTAGCTCAAGTTCAAGCACAAAGAACATTGTTTTTGTGTCCTCTTCAAATAACAACACTAAGATAAAGAATAGCAGCTCTAATGAAGAAAAAACAGTAATATGCTCCACATGAAGTTTCTACTGCTAGCACTTAAGTTAATGCTGCTTACTCTATAAATATTGATAACTTGAGTGATGCTGTTATTTGTGCATTCATTGCTAGTCAACCAAATAGTCCTCAACTTGTACATGAGGACTTGCAACAAATTCATCCAGATGACATGGAAGAGATGGATTTGAGATGGCAAATGGCCATGTTGACTATGAGAGCAAGAAGGTTTTTGAAGAATACAGGAAGAAAGCTTAATGTTAATGGCAATGAGACTATTGGTTTTGATAAGTCCAAAGTGGAGTGCTACAACTGCCACAAGAGGGGACATTTTGCTAGGGAGTGTAAAGCTCCAAGAAATCAAGACAACAAGAACAAGGAAAGCTCAAGAAGGAGTGTGCTTGTGGAAACATCTACTTCCACATCTTTGGTGTCATGTGATGGTCTTAGTGGATATGACTGAAGTGATCAGGCAGAGGAAGGGCCTAATTATGCACTCATGGCTTTCTCACCTCCAAGTTCTGACTCAGAGGTATCCAATGGTTCTATTTGTTCAAAATCTTGTTTGGAAACTGTTGAACTTCTTAAATCTCAAAATGATCAACTATTAAAAGATTTAAAGAAATCTGAGTTAATGGTTCTAGGATATAAGACTGGTTTAGAGTTAGTGGAAGAAAAGCTTGAAGTTTATAAAGTAAATGAGTCTATTTATTTACAAGATATTAAGGGCTTAAAATTTGAAATTCATGTAGGAGAAATAACTATTAGAGAGCTTAGGAAGAAGCTTGAAAAAGTTGAAAAAGAAAAAGATGGCATTCAACTTAATATAGACAAATTTGAACACGCATCTAAAAGTTTAAACAAGCTCATAAAGTGTCAGATAGTTGACAATTGCAAGAAAGGTTTAGCCTATGAAAATTATAATGCGGTTCCACCTCCCTACACAAGAAATTTCATGCCTCTAACACCTAACTTGTCTTTTATTGGTTTAGATGAGTTTGTTAATAAGCATGTAGTTGAGAACTGTAAAGCTATGTCTAGTGAAAAAGAGCCTAAGGTAGTTAGGAAGAATGATGATGCCCTAATTATTAAAGAATAGGTGTCAAATGATGAGGAAGAGGATGTGTCTCAACCTAAAATTGAAAAGAAAACAATCATGCCTAGTATTGTTAAGAAAGAGTTTGTCAAATCTAAACAACAAGAAAAAACTACTAGGAAAACTGTTAAACAAGTTGAGCAACATAGGAAAAACACTCACAGTCCAAGAGGAAATAAAAGAAATTGGAACAATATGATGTCTCAAAAACTAGGAAGCAATTTTGAGATGTTTAATAAGGCTTGTTATGTGTGTGGAAGCTTTGATCATTTGCAAGTTGATTTCAATTACCATCAAAAACAGTATCAAAATCAAAGGATGGTAAAACATGTTTGGAACAATGCTCAAAGGGTGAATCATCAAAACTTTGCTAAAAAGACTCACCTCTGTGCTAAAAAGAACATGGTTCTAAGAGCAGTAATAATGAAGTCTAGCTTAGTATCAATTAATACTGCTAGACAAAATATTTCTAAAATAGCAGTATTGGTTAATACTGCTAGACAAGTTAATGCTGCTAGACCAATGTCATATCTTTCTAAAACAACACATTCAACTGTTAAGAGGCCCATTCATAAGAACACAACATTTAAAAACAGTAATATTAATCAAAGGGTTAATACTGTTAGGGGTAAAAAATTTAATACTTCTAGGCCAAAAGTAGTAGTTAATGCTGTTAAGGGAAATAATTTTAATGTTGTTAAGGCCTCAGCTTGTTGGGTTTGGAAACCAAAGCATAAAGTTTTAGACCATGTTTCTAAACACAACAGTGCATCAATCACCTTAAAAAAGTTTGATTATATTGATGCACAAGGCAGATCCAAGGCAGTGATGGCTTGGGTCCCAAAAGAAACTGATTTTCTTATCTAATGTGCAGGGCAATCCATAAATGGATTTACAAGATCAAGGAGTGATTGATAGTGGATGCTCAAGGCACATGACAGAGAACATGTCCTATCTTACAGACTATGAAGAGATAGATGGAGGATATGTTGCTTTTGGAGGGAACCCTAAAGGAGGGAAAATCACAGGAAAATGTACCATTAAAACTGGTAATCTAGATTTTGAAAATGTGTATTTTGTGAGAGAGTTAAAGTTTAATCTCTTTAGTGTCTCACAAATGTGTGATAAAAAGAATAGTGTTCTTTTTAATGACACTGAATGTATTGTTTTATCTCCAAACTTTAAGTTAATTGATGAAAGTCAAATTTTACTTAGAGTTCCTAGAAAGAACAATATGTATAGTGTTGATTTAAAGAACATAGTTCCTAAAGGAGGTTTAACTTGCCTTTTTGCAAAAGCCACATCTGATGAATCTAAACTTTGGCATAGAAGGTTCAGTCACTTAAATTTTAAAACCATGAATAAATTGGTTAATGGAAATCTTGTAAGAGGTTTACCTTCTAAACTTTTTGAAAATGATCAAACCTGTGTTGCTTGTCAAAAGGGAAAGCAGCACAGAGCCTCTTGTAAGTCCAAAACAGAGAACTCAATCAGTCTTCCTTTACATTTGTTACATATGGACTTGTTTGGTCCAACATTTGTAAAAAGCCTTAAGAAGAAAATGTATTACCTAGTTCTCACAGATGATTACAGTAGGTTTACATGGGTTTTCTTTCTAGCTACTAAGGATGAGACTAGTGGCATTCTTATGTCCTTTATAACTGGGATAGAAAATCTAGTAGATCACAAGGTTAAGGTGATTAGATGTGATAATGGAACAGATTTCAAAAATAGAGAAATGAATCAGTTTTGTGAGATGAAGGGTATTTTGAGACAATTTAGTGTAGCTAGAACTCCTCAACAAAATAGAGTTGCTGAGAGGAGGAATAGGACACTAATTGAGGCTGCTAGGACTATGCTAGCTGATTCTAAGTTGCCAGCTACTTTTTGGGTAGAAGCAGTTAATACTGCTTGCTATGTACAAAATAGAGTGTTAGTAGTTAAGCCTCATAACAAGACCCCATATGAATTTTTTCATGGTAGAACATTAACTTTAAGTTTTATGAGACCATTTGGGTGTCCTGTTACCATTCTCAATACCATAGACCACTTAGGCAAATTTGATGGTAAGGCTGATGAAGGTTTCTTTATTAGATACTCTTTGAATAGTAGAGCCTTTAGAGTATTCAATAGTAGAACAAGGATAGTGGAAGAAAACTTGCATATTAGGTTTAGTGAGAGTACACCTAATGTTGTAGGTAGTGGACCAGATTGGCTATTTGATATTGATGCACTAACAAGAACAATGAATTATGAGCCAATTGTTGCAGGTACACAGTCTAATGGTTTTGCAGGTACAAAAGCAAGTGATAATGCAGGTCAAGCTAGAAAGGAGACATAACCTATCAAATATTACATTTTGCTACCATTATGGACTGTTGATCCACCATATTCCTAAGATCCAAAGAGTTCTCATAATGATGGATCCAAACCATCAAGTGATGATGGAAAGAAGGTTGATGAAGATCCAAGAAAAGATAGTGAATGTAAAGATCAAGAGAAGGAAGATAATGTTAACATCACTAACAATGTTAATACTGTTAGTTCAACTGTTAATGCTTCTGGCATAAATGAGGTTAATGCTGTTGGTGGAAAAACAAGCATTAAACTTCCATTTGATCTAAATATGCCTGCTTTGGAAGATGATAGCATATTTAACTTCTTAAGAGATGATGAAGATGATGGTGCAGAGGCTAACATGAACAATTTGGATACAACAATCCAAGTCAGTCCTAATCCAACTACAAGAATTCATAAAGAGCATCCTCTTAATCAAGTGATTGGAGATTTTCAATCAACTACATAAACAAGAACAGTGTTAAAGAATTTGGAGGAACATGGGTTTGTTGGTACTATTAAACAAAGAACAAACCATAAAGACCATCAAAACTGCTTGTTTGCTTGCTTTTTATCATAGGAAGAACCCAAAAAGGTAATTCATGCATTGAAGGATCCAAGCTGGATAGAGGCTATAAAGGAAGAGCTTCTACAATTCAAGTACAAGAAGTTTGGACTTTAGTGGATTTACCAAATGGAAAAAGGGCTATAGGCTCTAAATGGGTTTTTAGGAATAAATAGGATGAAAGGGGAATTGTGATAAGAAATAAAGCAAGATTGGTTACTCAAGGATACACACAAGAAGAAAGGATTGACTATGATAAAGTCTTTGCCCTTGTTGCAAGAATTGAAGCAATTAGGCTATTTATAGCTTATGCTTCATTTAAAGATCTTGTGGTGTATCAAATGGATGTAAAAAGTGCTTTTCTCTCTGGGTCGATTCAATGTGGATGATATCATCTTTGGTTTAACAAAGAAGGAGCTATGCATTGCATTTGAGAAGTTGATGCATGAGAAATTTCAGATGAGTTCTATGGGAGAACTTACATTCTTCTTGGTATTACAAGTGAAGCAGAAGAAGGATGGCATATTTATTAGTCAAGATAAATATGTTGATGAAATTTTAAAGAAATTTGGGTTTACAGAACAAAAGCACACAGGGGAATATTTTGCTAGTTCAAGTTTATTGATGATATCATCTTTGGCTTTAAACAAAGAAGGAGCCATGCATTGCATTGATAAGTGTGATGCATGACAAATTCAGATGAGTTCTATTGGAGAACTTACATTCTTCTTGGTATTACAAGTGAAGCAGAAGAAGGATGGCATATTTATTAGTCAAGATAAATATGTTGATGAAATTTTAAAGAAATTTGGGTTTACAGAAGTCAAGACTGTAAGCACAACAATGGAAACTCAAAAGCCTCTGCTCAAGGATGAAGATGGTGAAGAAGTGGATGTCCAAATGTATAGGTCAATGATCAGTTCATTAATGTATCTTACATCTTCAAGACCTGACATTATGTTTGCAGTGTGTGCCTGTGCTAGATACCAAGTCAATCCAAAGGTTTCACATCTTTATGCTGTGAAAAGGATTTCTAGGTACTTAAAAGGTCAACCAAAATTGAGCCTTTGGTATCCAAAAGATTCTCCTTTTGATTTGGTAGCATACACTGATAGTGATTATGCTGGAGCAAGCTTGGATAGGAAGTCTACAACAGGAGGTTGTCAATTTCTTAGATGTAGATTAATATCATGATAGTGCAAGAAACAGACAGTGGTTGCAAATTCCACAACCTAAGCTGAGTATGTGGCTGCTTCAAGTTCCTGTAGACATGTGCTTTGGATTCAGAATCAACTACTTGATTATGGGTACAATTTTATGCATACCAAGATCTTTATTGACAATAACAATACTATTTTCATAATTAAAATCCTGTTTTTCAATTAAAAAAAAACAAAGCATATAGTAGATCAACATCATTTATTAGAGATTTGCAATGAAAAGAAAATTGAATACAAATGAATCAAAATCTAACTAACAAGAAATGTGCAGATTTGCTATACAAAAGCTTTTGATGTAAGTAGATTTCAATATTTGATTGTTAGTATTGGAATGCTAAAACTTTAAAGTCTTTTATCTCTTTATGTTTTTGTAGAGTTTTGTATGAATTAGTACTGTTATTCATGTCATTAAAAGTTTCTATTATTAAGTATAATTAGTACTGCTGGTTATACTTAATACTGGCTGTGTTTTTCTACTGTTTTGTTATACTTTAATACTAACAAGGTATTAATTATAACTAGTGATAATGGTGAAAATTGCTATAGCATTTGTGTTTTCTGGTTATTGGACTAACAATTTGCAGTCAAAGTAAAGAAAAGTGTTATAATGATGATGAACAGCAGTTAGAAAGGAATTGGAGTTAAAGCTGGTGACATTCAAAGTTAATGTTGCTAGGCATACACTACACAACTGTTGGGATTACTACTGTTTGGTGGTAGTTAATGCGGTTGTGGTATTTCCATCAAATACTTCAAATAAGGTTTCACATCGATCCTTTAATCAATTCACTCTTCAAATACTCTCTAACTACTACCCTAACTCAAGTTTATCATCCATTATCAAAACCCAAAATAAATGACGACTTTAAAGTTTGCTGATACTCATAATATGGTCGCCTTTTTGTCTTAACCCACAGAAAGTGATGGGTTTGAACAAATTGTGGATTTTTTGAATGCACATCCTATAAAGTATGCACTAACCATTAATCCTAATATATATATTTCTTGTATTGAACAATTATGGTCTACTGTCAAGGCCAAAACTATCAATGGGAAAGATCGGTTACATGCCCTAGTAGATGGCAAGAAGATAATCATCACTGAATCATCTGTTAGAAGAGATCTTCAACTAGCAGATAAGGAAGTGTTGATTGTTTACCAAATTCTACCATTTTTGAACAACTTACATTGATGGGGTATGAGAAAATTTCACAAAAACTAACCTTTTATAAACCATTCTTTTCCCCACAATGGAAATTTCTAATTCATACTATTTTACAGTGTCTAAGTCCAAAGACTACTGCATGGAACGAGTTTAGTAGTACTATGGCATCTGCCATTATCTGCTTAGCTACAAATTAGAAATTCAATTTTTCAAAGTTCATTTTTGAAAGTATGATTAGAAACTTGGATAATTTGTCTGGCAAATTTTTGATGTATCCAAGGTTTGTACAAGTATTTTTAGACCAACAACTTGATGGGCAGCCAACTCATAAGAGAATTTATATTGCACCCACTTATACTAAAAAGATTTTTGGAAATATGAGAAGGGTAGGCAAAGGTTTTTCTGGTAGAGTAACACCTTTATTTCAAACAATGGTGGTACAAAACAAATCATAATTGGGTGAAGGTTCATCAATTCCAACTGATCCCCATCACACACCCACCTTTATTTAACCATCAACTCAACCTCAAAAGACACAACAACCTAGGAAGCCTAAAAGAAAGGACACTCCGGTACCTCCAGTCTAGGACCGATGAAAAAATGTTACAGATGAGGCTGTCCATAAGGAGTTGGGTGACAGTTTGGTGAGGGCTGCCACTACTGCTTCTAGCTTAGAAGCAGAGCAGGACAGTGGTAACATCAATAAGACCCAATCCAAGGCAACACCTAATGAATCTAGTTCCCTAGGAACTACTTCAGGTGGTGGTCCCAGGTGCCAAGAAACCATGGGGGATACTATTGCTCAAACTAGGTTTGAGAGTGTATCTAAACATTCCAATGATTCACTGCTCGCAAGAGGTAACACACTTCGAAGTGATGAGGATAGACTTAAACTTGATGAATTGATGGCACTATGTACCACTTTACAAAACAGGGTTCTTGATTTGGAGAAGACAAAGACCACTCAAGATAATGAGATTGCTAGTTTGAAAAGGAGGGTCAAGAAGCTTAAAAAGAAAATTAGGTCAAGAACTCATAGGCTGAAGAGATTATACAAAGTTGGTTTGACTGCTAGGGTAGAATCCTCTGATAATGAAGAAAGTTTGGGTGAGGATGCATCCAAACAGGGGAGGATTGATGCTATTGATGCAGATGAAGAAATTACCCTCATTTATGTTCAAAATGTAGATGAAGAGATGTTTGATGTGAATGTTTTAGATGGTGAGGAGGTGTTTGTTGCAGAACAAGAAGTTGTTGCTAATAAGGAAAATGATGAACTTAATGTTGTTGAAGAAGTAGTTGAAGTTATTAACACTGTTAAGTTAATTACTGATGCTGCTTAAGTTAGTGTTGCTGGTAATGTAGTTAGTACTGCTGGTGCTGCAACAACTGTTAGTGCTGCTACAACAACTACTGATGATGATGGTGATATTACTTTGGCTCAAGCACTTATAGAAATGAAAAGTACAAAACCCAAGAACAAAGGGGTTGTTATACAAGAGCTGAGTGAATCTACAACAACAATATCTTCATAATTATCTTCACAACAATCACAGGATAAAGGTAAAGAGATATTGATAGAACCTGTAAAGCCTATGAAGAAGAAAGATCAAATCAGGCGTGATGAAGAAACTGCTTTAAATTTACAAGCTGAATTTGATGAAGAAGAAAGACTTGCAAGAGAGAAAGCTGAAAAAGAAGAAGAAGCTAATATTGCCTTGATTGAAACACGGGATGATATACAGGCAAAGATTGATGTTGATCTATTGAAGAAAAGGCTACATTATTTCAACAACTCTTAGAGAAAAGAAGAAAGCATTTTATAGCTAAAAGAGCAGAAGAGAAAAGAATCAAACCACCAACAAAAGCTTAACATAGAAAGATAATGTGTACTTACCTAAAGAACATGGAAGGATACAAGCTCAAAGATTTAAAGTTGAAGGAGTTTGATTCTATCCAAAAGATGTTTGACAGAGCATTCAAAAGGGTAAATACATTTGAAGACTTTAGAACAGAGTTGGTGGAAGGCAAAGAAAAGAGAGCAGGAACAGAGCTGATACAAGAGAATGTAAAGAAGCAAAAGGTGGAAGATGACAAAGAAACAACAGAGATTAAACAGTGTTTGGAAATCATTCCAGATGAAGAAGAGGTAACAATTGATGCTATACCTTTAGCTGTTAAGTCTCCAAGTATTGTTGGCTGGAAGATTTATAAAGAAGGAAGAAAAAGCTATTATCAAATAATGAGAGTTGATGGAAAGTCTCAAACATACATGATCTTTAGTCAAATGCTTAAAAGTTTTAACAAGCAAGATTTGGAAGATTTGTATAAGTTGGTAAAAGCTAAATATGAGTCAACAAGACCAGTGGAAAACTTGGATTTGTTGTTTTGGGGTGATTTAAAAACAATGTTTGAACCACATGTAGAAGATGAAGTATAGAGGAATCAACAAGAATACAAAGTGTTGGATTGGAAGCTGTATGACTCCTGTAGAGTACATTCCTTGAGGATGCAACATATGCAGATTTATATGTTGGTAGAGAAGAAGTGTAACACCCCCAAAATTCGTGTCGCAGCGGAATGATGTGTACAGGGGCGTTACTTCATAATACAACAGCACAAGATACAGGAGAACGACCTCTAAATGTT
>BQNB010026385.1:0-34514 GCA_026074375.1 Tanacetum coccineum | reverse complement strand
AATCATTACCATAATCGCCTTTTCAAGACTCTGACTTAAGCTCAGGAAGCAAAGCCGGCCATGACTCGGGGAAATCATGGTTCCCAATTACAACTAGGGCTTCACTAAGCTGAACCTCAATTTTACGATCAGCAAACAAAACTAAAGAAACAATCAACTGTTTAATCTGTTCTTTTTACAACTAGGGCTTCACTAAGCTGAACCTCAATTTCCGGATTCCATCCACCGTGTTTTAAGATGCTTTTTGAAGTTAACAGCGGCGCATTGACATGATTACTTCATCAACCGAAGGTTCAAGAACAAGCCTCAGAACACTGAGGCCGTAGTTAACACTATCAGTGGCTTCCAAGAGGTTTATCTCAGCACGACGGCGGGGTTCAGGGTGAGGTGAAAGTGTATCGCAAAAACAATGTGACAGAAACTCCAGGGGCATCTGATTCCACTCCATGTTTGTGTCTAGCAGCTAGGGTTTTGACAGATATTTAAATAAGTATTATATAACAAAAACTAGAGATTAAACGTGTGAAGTTGTGAACTAAGCAAATGTAGCTGTTTATAGAAGGTGAACATTGAGTAGGGATGAGCATGGGCACCGAAAAGACGGTACGGTACCAGAACCGTACCGGTACCGACCCGTACCGGTACCGTTTCTCTTAACCTGGTACGGTACCGATACCCTAAAACTCGCTCAAAAATAATTCGGTACCACTTAAAACGGTACGGTACCAAAACGGGAATTCCCGAGTTTTGTACCGGAATACAAATTGACACTAAATATGTAACAGTATCTAACGAGGACTTGGTATCAAAGAATACCATGACTTACAAACAACCTTCCATGGGATCAGATTTCAGTTGTGATCCATTATTGAGTAACTGTAAACACACGAGACATGACAAACCCAAATCATAAATGTCAAAATGACACCAGCCCTACTGGTCCATTTCAAAAGAAGACACAATGATGCCTATTGAAGTATTAAGTATTAACAGCTGTTTTTTGATGAGACATAATATATTTGAAATTTAGCATATTATGTTTTTTGGTATTTCTAGCACAAGTTTTCTATATGCAACAGAAACATTTAATTTGATTTGGATCTTGTTTACCATGTAGCAAAGACCATCAACTGTCTAACAGAAAGAGGGCCAGTTATTTTCCTTCACTAATAAAGATTAAACTCTAAAGCGATTTTACGGATTAAAAGAGTCAAATTTGAGATTATCTTTTTACTAAACGGTACTTGTTTCAGTTTAGTACCGGTTTACCCGGTACCGGTACCGTTACCGATACCGGTACCGGTACCGGTACCGTTACCGATACTGATATACCCCTCGGTTCCGGGATCGGGATTACATATTTTGGTCGGGAAAAAGACGGTACTTCGTAAACGGTGTCGGTACGGTACCAAAATGGTACCGTGCTCATCCCATTGAGGTAAAATGGTTTACAACCACAGCAGGACTGATAACAACTAATTAGACAATCTGGTTAATGACTTTACAATCTTTCTTTGCTTAATGTAAAGAACAAGCAGGATTACCCGCGCGTTGCTGCGGGACGTTAATTTTTCGCGCGTTGTTGCGGGCCACTGTTATTATTATTATTATTTTTTAATTTTGTGCGGGTTTATTTTTTCGGTCTCATGTTTAATAGTTTGTTTTTTTTCTTATATGACCTTATGTGTTGGGCCTCATGTTTAAATGTTTTTTTCTTTGGTTATATGTTTTTTTTTGTGCGGGTTTATTTTTTCGGTCTCATGTTTAATAGTGCGGGTTTATTTTTCGGTATCATGTTTAATAATTTGTTTTTTTTCCTTATATGAGTTTATGTCCCGCGCGTTGTTGCGGGGCGGTAATTTTTTATTTTTTTTTAAATGACACTGTTTAATGCAATCTAAAGTTGTACGTTTGTGACTATGTCGATTATTTTAAAGTTGAATCGGTACTTTTGTAATATTTTTTCCCCCTATTTTGTGCCAAAAATTAAAAAATATATATATATATAATAATTGGGCCGGCCCAAAGTGGGAGCCCAGGCCCAAAGTGAGAGCCCATTGTACAGTAGAAGTACTGTAGCTTCTACTGTACAATGGTAAATGTATGCTTTATAATTTGCCAGACAAAATGGATCAAATTAGTAAAATGGCTATGCCAAATCTAATCACTGAAACAACACAAGTCTTTGGGATGTATGAGTAATTCCTTTGTACCATAGAGCTGTGTTTTATTTTTCATCTTGTGGGTCCAATTCCATATTTTGGACAAACAACCATGATGTATCAAACATAATGAAAATGTCAAATGCTAAATGGTTCACTTACCACATCAGCCATCTCTACGATATGATCTCCTCGAAGGACAATCCCGTTGTATATGCCCCTCTTTGTGACATCCAAAGCACAACCTCTTCGGGTCCTTGTTCAAACCATTATTCCGTTTCGGTTGACTTCTAGAATCTTCTTCGTCTTTTAATATGTATATTAACTTATCAAGCGATAGATGCTCTTCTTTCGCAATCATTTGCCTATATGCTTCCAAGAAGGAGGAAGCTTTGAAATAATTACACCAACATGAAACCTTTCATCAATGTGTATACCAGAGGCAGTAATAGTACCCGCAATTCTATGAAGCTCGTGTACTTGTTCAAGAACAGAGACCCCGTCAACCATTTGAAACTGAATGTAATTATTGACATGAGATATATTCGTTCCAAAATCCTCATCATATAACAACTTAAGTTCATCCCATAATTCTTTAGCATTTAGCGTCTTTACTGAGTATTCATCAAAGAGTTGGTCAGATAGGGAGTTCATGATAGTGTGGCGACAGATGTAATCATCATTGATCCACCTTTGAGCATGGGTCGTGGCTTGAGTAATCTCTTCAAGAGATGCTTGCGGTGAAACAGGAACTTTTGGGCATGATGTAACGAGAACGTAAGAGAGTTTTAGTTGGTTTATGAAGAATTCCATTTGACGTTTCCAGCAGTAGTAATTTTTCCCAGTGAAGCGAGTGGTGGCAATGGGGATGAGTGGTTGAGGTGGAAAGACAGATGATTCTGCTTCAGTTTGCAGCCTCTCACGACCACGAGGTTGAGAAGCCATGCTAGTTGATGGATATGAAGCTTCTGTTACAGTTTGCTTCCTTCCAGTGCCCTGTTCCTCTCTGAATCAAGTCAATTTTGTAAATATCTTTACGTTACATACCATTTGGAACGAACAAGTTTAGGAAGTTAGTCAATGTATGTTCATTTTTAATTTTAGTTAAATTGCTATCACATTTTGTTGTATATTATTCATGAAATTAGCCATTGTATTTTCATAAGAAATCAATACCAATGTGCCAAGCAAAAAAATATACAATGGGCTGCGTGTCTAACTACTGATTAGCTTAGCATATATTAGCGACTTTTCATAACCTCCTACTTTACATTACAAAGACCATATGAAAAAGACGATTTGGGAGACCTGAGAAATTTAAAACTGTTTCGCAGCCACCAGATCTGTGTTCAGTTTCTCTCTTTGTAATTAAAATGTAATTAGATATTCTTTATTGCATGGCGTAATTGGCCTAATGGTAAGGTCCTTGGCGTCCTCACAAGAGGTCAAGGGTTCAAACCTCGCTAGGTGTGTACATCTGGAGGTGGCCAGGGAAGGGTCGGAAACGGTGCAGGGATTAACCCAGTGAGGCCGCGTATTCTGAGTCAAAAGGCTCGCCCCCTCCCCGGGTAACCTGAAGAGAGAAAAACCTATAAAATAATTAACAATAAGCTTGGTCATTGTTTATTCAGAAATTTTACCTCATCCTTGATTGCATCTTTGTAATGGCTTCTTCTATATCAGGAAAACTTGAGCGAAATGCTGACCATTCTTCCGGTTTCAAGGCAATTCCTGAAAATGACGCCAAAAGCAAATCACTGTCTAAGAAATATCACAGATACATGAGATATTAGGAACAGTACACAAGTAGCTCGTGATCACTCAACAGAAAGCAACATGAGTACCATGGGATGTAATTTACAAACACTCGCGCAGTCTTAAAGCATAATAATTCCACCAACTTTAAACCGTGTAAATATGCAATAATTTATGGCTATAACATGAATGGTTTAGATAAATGTTCAGACATGTGGTCTAAAAGCAAAATCTTATTCCAGAAGACACAAATGCTGTGTTCACTTTGGAGGACAGGAATAGAAGAACCAAAGTTCTGCAAAGTCCGCAACTCTTTAACATTTCTCAAATGCTTTTTAGTTTGAACAGCAAACTACAAGCCACCATAGCAATTCTTACATAAGCATGCCATGGGAGCTAGTTCTATACATAATGTCCAGTTAAAAGTGGACAACAATAAATGCATAGTATGGACATGAATCTTTGACATAACATTTGTCGCATAACCTATTATAATATCAACTACAGAATGGGTTATTTTGCATAAATAATGACATAAAAATAAAGAAGCTGCAAGTGGTTACCTTGACCCAAAGGAAACACTTTTCCCAGTTTTTCAAAGTACTTCCTTATTGACACCAATTTTGACCCTTCGAAATTTTTAACTGATACTCGGCTCATACCTGGTAGCTACGCAACACGAGGGGAAAACAATAAAAGAAAAAAAAAAGGCAATACCAAAAATAATACTAAACTCAGCAATCACATTCATGCGGTTTCTCTCTTGAACTGATACAGACATTTCAGGTTAATAAGGCCCTAAGATTCTAAATGTTTCTCTCTGAAACACAATAAGACTGACTCAGTATAAAAAAAGTAACTCATTAACCTTTAACCTCATTGATCATCACAAAGATTTCTAACGGTAAATTTCAGAATATAATTTGAATCCTTTATTAACTTAGACGACCAGATTCAAGATACAGTGATTATCACCCAAAAAATATCACAACTAGTCAGTTAAACTGTAACCAACTTCACAGGAACACCAAATATAACGAAACGTTGCAGATTAATGACAGAATTATATGCAGGGGGGTGATACTTCATGTTAGCATTGTTTGGATTTGCTTCTGCTGTTGAAAGTTGTTATAGTCAGATCACTTAAGAATTTAGAGGAGTGTTTGGCTTAGCTTTTACAAAAGCTACTTCTACTGTGGTTTTACAAACAAACAAAAAAACCACTCTTTTAAGACATTTATAAGTTATTAAGCACCTTTCAGAAACGGGATGAGTTTACTGCATTTTGATAATACAATAAGCTTATAAGCACCTTAAGAGGGTGTTTAGGATTGCTTATTTTCGTGTTGTTTATTTGATATAAGCGCCTTAGAAGTTTTCGAATAAATTCATTTATAAAATGTTTTACGTTAGATAATGAGCGTAAAAAGTAATTTTCATTTAACATCAAATAAACATATACAATATTAATAAAGCAGCTCCTTACCTACTTAAAAAATTCTGCTTTTCTACTTAGAAAAATAGCACGAAGTGTTTGGATGGGAAAACTGCTAATCTAAATAAGAAAGTTTGACGGACCGCAATATTCACATAGCGGATGTTTCTTTAAGCTTATTATTGGGCTTATGAGCTAATTAGGTTTTGGCTTATATTTCATAAGCCTCAAATTTTCGGATTATTTTGGACTTACGAGCTTATATGAGTTTATTATGGCATGATAAACTCATATAAGCCTATATGTCTCGAAATAAGCTGGAACATTCGAGCTTATGAAATATAAGCCGAAATCAAATAAGCTCATAAGCCGAAAAATAAGCTTAATCAAATACCCCCAGACTTTTTGGGATTTTAATTTCAAAACAATATCTTATCGAAAGCGGTTAAAGTAGAATAATTTAAGCACATACATACTTACATCAATAAGGGGATGTCTGGATTAGCTTATTTGATGGACTTATTGGCTTATAATAAAAAAATAAAAAGATAAACCAATTAACTCAATTCATATGGCTTGTTAGGTTATATACTTGAGCGATGGGTTCATAAGCCATAAAAAACGAGCGTATTGGTTTTTTCTTTTAATTTTTTGAATATAAGCCAATAAGCCCATCAAATAAGCTAATCCAGACACCCCCTTAATGATGTAAGTATGTATGTGCTTAAATTATTCTACTTTATCCGCTTTAGAGTGGATATTCAGGTAAATTTGATTAAGTAATGACCTTAAAAACTGAATGCGAAACACTCCCTTAATATAACATAGACCCTAAACTAAAAATCATTTCCCAAGTCAATCTATAAACATGAGATTTTTATTATTAAAAAAAAGAAAAAAAAACTCACTCTACATATAATCCTATCCACTGGTTCTTCATTTAGAGGTGACGTGGACAGCAAATACGACTCAAGGACTCGTCTGACGAGCTGCTTGCTAGCGAGATCGGAAAGATCCACTCCGAGAAGCTTTTGGGCGTCGTTTCGGACGGAGAGTTCGGTTGCAGTGTCTAAATTTGATGATTTCAAGATTTTGATGACCGTTTGTTCAAGTTCGAGTTGCAGGTTTTGGTGGTCAGGTGATGATGATGATTCCATTGTGGCGGGGGGGTGAAGGGTTTATCAATGTGTTTGCAAATGAAAATGGTCAAAGTCTTTTATGAGGGTTTTGGGGTTGGCTGTTTGGTACTTGTGTTTTCGTACAAATGATATGGGCCGGTATTTTGGATAAATTCGGTTTCGATTCGGTCCGGTCTTGATTTGTCCGGTCTGAACGGTCTGGTTTTTGGACCGTAATCACTCTTATGTCCAACTAATCATTCTATTGACGGCTCTTGCGTATAATAAAGGTTTACAGGTTTTAGTTATGTATTAAACTTATTACGAGAGCGGTTTCAACTCTTTGCCAAGTCATATCGGGTCATCTATCCGTGACATGTACTACACCTTTATCGTTGGTCACTCCAACAAGACTAACATGATAAACTAGAAACCCTCTCATTCATGACACTTACACAGAGAACCCGACCTTTCAAATTTTGGCTCATGACAGAATAATGGGTTTTGAATTTATTGAGTCATGGAAGTAAAGAAATATGAAAAGTAAATTCTTGACTTGTTGTTGTTTCTTTTTTCGAGTTCTTTCTCTTTAATCGTTGTTTGCAGAACGAGAATATCGTTTGTTTGTATCGTGTTTCTTGTGTTTTTATATATTGTTGAATTTGGAAAAAAAAGGAAAAAGAAATATGAAGTAAACATTTACACACCAATTTCAGGAGTAAATAATTTACTTCAAAATAAACTAAATCATCTTTTTTTAATCATTTTCTTTCAGTGTGGCGAGTATTTTAGTTAGATGTACGCGATTCAAGTTTAACTAAGATATTTTCCTAACTATTTTTGACCTTTGTCTTGGTCACCACTAGTTTATGTGGTGAGATTTGAACCCTAGATATTTTGTAAGAAAATTTGTGACTTACTTAGTGGCGTGGTGTAGTGTTGGTGAATGTGTCGCGGAACTTGTACTTTTCGCGAGTAAAAAGCCTCGTAATAGAGTCCATTTTCATGATATTGTTTACGATCTTTTTGTTGTGTAAAGCTAAGGTAGTTCTAAGTTAAGATGGGATAAGTTGGATCAACAACCCATATTTGATTTCTTTGTATTTCTACTTCTTGCTATGTTTCTAATAAATTGCCGTCATAAACAAAAAGATGTACGCGATTTAAGTTAACTAAGATATTGTCGCAACTAATTTTAACTTTGTCTTGTCACCACTATTTATGTGTGAGATTTAACCTAGATATTTTGTAAGAAAATTTGTAGACTACTTAGATAGACTATAATATTAATATCTAACACAATTTTGCACTACAACCTCCTTGATTAGAGAGATTAATGTTACTCCACAGTGTGTTAGGTACCAACGTATTAGTATTTGAATGTTCTTTCGTCAACAAACACAAATGAGAGTGACTTAAGAACGATAAGACCACACGCACCATATACAACTTATCCATGGCCTCTTATATACTGTGTGTCATGTTGGAACTTTATTTTTTGGGTTAACAAGTCGCTTGTATATAATTAAAATATACACCATTTTGTGGACAAAAACGAAGTCGTTTGACATCGGGCCACATGCTACAGTAACGTGCTCCCATACATTTGTGGCCAAAAACGAGTCGTGTTTGACTCTCGCCCACAATGCGTATAGAAGCGGTCTCTCAATTTTTTGGGTCAACCCGATTTTGGTTTTTTTTTTTATTGGTATGCACAAAGTAAGGAGGAAAAACAAAAATATTACAAAAGATCCGATTATTCAGATAGAAAAAAATACTACGCTGAAACATCTTCGATACCTATAACTTTAAAATAATCGATATGGTCACAAACGTACAACCCATTATATTAAAAAAAAAACCCATATAGCAAAAAAAAAACTTTAAACATGAGGCCCAACACATAAGCTATATAAAAAAAAATTATTACTAAAAATATACACATTTGTCGACAAACTAGACCTAAATGATACGGGTTTATCAATGTGTTTGCAAATGAAAATGGTCAAAGTCTTTTATGAGGGTTTTGGGGTTGGCTGTTTGGTACTTGTGTTTTCGTACAAATGATACGGGGCAAGGACCGATAAATCGATCGCGCATTTCGATAAATTCGTTTCGATCGGTCCGGTCCTTGATTGTTCCGGTCCCGAACGGTCTGGTTTTCGACCCGTAATCACTCATTATGTCAATAATCATTCTAAGTTGACGTCTCTTTCGCATAAAATGTGGCACAAAGTAAAAAAATAAAAAAACTACCTCAAATTAGCCTGAAATATGGCCCAAAGTAATAAATATACAAAACGTTCCTCAACTTTTAACTATTTACGATTTCTTACCACAAAAAATCCCTAAAAAAATTACAAAAAAACACGTCCAGTTTTATTGTTCACAACTTTACAATTCATCGGCCCACAAAAAAATATCGAACCGTCCCAAAAAAAGAAATATTCGGGAAAAAATTAACCGTCCCAACCAAAAAAAATCCCGAATATCGAAAAAAAAAAGAAATATCCGGGAAACAATTAGCCAAAAAAAAAAAACCAAAATAAGCCTAAAATCTGGCCCAAAGTAAACAAAAATATAATAAACGTACCTCACCTGTTAACTATATACGATTTTCTTACAGCAAAAATCCCAGAAAAAATTTACAAAACCTCTCAAAAAAATAAAATAATCGGAAAAATTGCTCCGTCCCAACGCAAAATTTTTTTCCCCGAATCATACAAAAAAAGAAAATATTAAAAATTAGCCCCGCCATAACGCATCGCCCAAAAAAACCCCCGAAACGTTAAAAAAAAATTATTCGGGAAAAAATTAGCCCCGCGCAACTCGCGTGATCTTTTGCATGTTATGCTACAATATATTTAGTTTATGTGTCCAATTTTAATTTAATGTAATGTTTATCGAATGCATCTATTCACTTTAAATGCAATCCCAATCTACAACTTTATTTGCTTTTCGAAAATTTAAAAGTGGACGATACGTATATACAGTAGTTGAGTCTATCACTATCACATGTTAAAAACTTGCACTTGAACCAAAAGTTATATAGGTTATTTTATCAAAGAAAGTGAAACAAGCCATAAACCAAAACACAAGGACTGATCGGAAATATATTCAAAAGTAAATTCCATATGCGCAATCTGATCTAAAGTTGAAAGACTAAAATGAAATAATTACAGGATAAAAAATAAAAAAAGAATAGGTTCTACCGAGAATTGAACTCGGGTTACTGGATTCAGAGTCCAATGTCCTAACCGCTAGACCATAGAACCAATTTTGTTAATATATTCATAAAAACTTTATTTAACTCTCTTTTAGAAAACAGTATATCAATTGCTTCACGCTTTCAATAAAAGTGACCGTGTCCATTCCAAATTTCATTTTCTGTAATTACACGACTATAGTCAGTTCAAATTTATCTGTTAAGATAGTATTTTTCAACTGAGTTCATCTTAAGTATCATCAACTGAGTTCAAATGTAACTATTTTTAATGGAGGTCTAGTTTGTACAATTATTTTACAAAAAAAAATTCATCAACAACTAAAAAAACTATCTTAAAAGAAAATATAAGATTAAAAATATCATGTTAATATGTTGTTAATGACTTTGGATTAGGTCATCATGAAAAACATAGTAATTTATGAGATACTCTCGTTATAAGTTTGTACATTATAAACGAGTTAAGATACTAAAGCATGCCATTATTATATTATATACTATCTTGATTTGAAATTTTAGATTTTATCCGGTGGTGCGTAGCTCACTTGATAATGAGTGAGACATATTTGCACTTAACAAACATAAAGTCAATGGTTCAATTAGCGTCGTCTCATAGCCACAACCGCTGAGTGAGTCATGTATATCTCTCACATTATGAAAAGGCAGCTAGCCGGTTCGAGTTACCCGTTATTAACTTTTGCACATATACAACAATGTCATTAAGCTATAATGAAAACATACATTTTTGTATCATCATGACGGTTCAAAGTTTTATTTGACTTATGAACTGTTTAGTTGAAGAATAAGCTAAAATTATAATTTAGCATGATATAGTTTTCATACTATTAAGTTTTGTATTTAGATGATTGATTGTATCAAAACAAAAATAAATACATTAACTACCAGTAGAACTCAAAAGCTAAGAGGCAAATTATAAAAAATGTTACTACCATATCCGTCTCAAAATAATTGTTCACTTGTGACTTTCGAAGTTTTATTTTGTCAACTCTGACCTTAATTATTTTTGTTTGTGCTATTTAATATTTGATGCATAATATATTTGGATTGAGTTTTAAATGTATTTTTCACTGGTATAATTTTCATCAAGTATTATGTAACATAAACAAAACTATTTAAGGTCAAAGTTAACAAAGAAAGACTCAGAAAGTCAAAACTGGACAATAATTTTAAGACGGAGGTAGTAGCTAATTTACCATTTTTTATAAAGGTGTGCAGTCAACTTTTTTTTGCTAAAAGATCATTTAACATTTGAATTTCGACTATTGTGTGTATTTTGCCCACATGTAATGACCAATTTACTCTTGACGGTTAACAAGTTGGTTAAAAAACATAAGGGTAAAATAGTCACCCACTACACACAATAGTCGAAATTCAAAAGTTAAATGTTTTTTTAGCCAAAAAAAAAAAAGTTAACTACACAACTTTATAAAAAATGGTAAGTTAGCTACAATTTTTTTATAATTTACCCTAAAAGTAACTGTAGGTAAGAAATCAACTTTTCAAAGATCGTGGCTTAACCGATCCATACCTAAATTCTAAACCCAAAAAATAGTCAACAATTTATGCACATGCAAAAAATGTGTAAATTTTCTTTAAATTGCTATCTTGATGGCAAATTTATCTCTCTTAACATAGCAAGAAGTGATGGACCTCCAACCTTTAGCATGTATGCTTGTTGTCACATTTTTTTTATCAAAAATTATATCGAAATGGCTCGGTAAAACTTCTCAGCAGTCGATAGGCAAACTTCCGCCAGGGCCACCAAGGTGGCCAATCTTCGGTAATCTTCTCCAACTAGGGCCGCTACCTCATCGGGACTTTGCATCTTTTTGTGAACGGTATGGACCATTGGTTTATCTTCGTTTGGGGAAAGTTGATGCGATCACCACTAATGACCCAAAGATCATACGTGAGATACTTGTCCAACAAGATGATGTGTTTGCATCTCGACCTCAAACCTTAGCCGCAATTCACCTAGCTTACAAATGTGGCGACGTTGCATTAGCACCTTTTGGCCCTAGGTGGAAATGGATGCGAAGAATATGCATGGAGCACCTTCTTACTACAAAGAGACTTGAATCCTTTGCAAAGCAAAGGGCATCCGAAGCCCAACACTTGGTACATGATGTATATGCTCTGGCTAAGGCAGATGGCCTAATTAACCTACGAGATGTTTTAGGTGGTTTTTCTATGAACAATGTGACGCGAATGTTGCTAGGAAAGCAATACTTCGGGTCAGGCTCGGCTGGGCCAAAAGAGGCTATGGAGTTTATGCACGTTACCCATGAGTTGTTTTCTCTACTAGGCTTGATCTATTTGGGCGATTATTTACCATTTTGGAGATGGCTTGACCCATATGGCTGTGAAAAGAAAATGAGAGAAGTGGAAAAAAGAGTTGATGATTTTCATATAAATATCTTAGAAGAACATCGACGAAGTAATAAGAATGCAGAACAAAAAGACGATAGACTTATGGACTTTGTTGATGTTTTATTGTCTTTGCCGGGTGAAGATGGCAAAGAGCATATGGAAGATACACAGATCAAAGCTCTCGTCCAGGTCGTTATTTTTTCAAACTTGGTATTTTCATGTTTGCATAACCACTTAACTTTTGCATATATTAGTTGTATCAGTATTAAACATATGTATATGATTGTTATTGAGAATCCAGTGAGGTGTTGCGAGTATGTTCAAAGTTACTAGCACATTCTACAAGTACCTACAAGATTAACAATTTGTATAATCGATTTCAGGATATGATAGCTGCAGCAACTGATACATCAGCAGTGACTAACGAATGGGCAATGGCTGAAGTAATCAAACATCCACACGTCCTTCGGAAGATCCAAGACGAGCTTGACAAAGTTGTTGGCCCCAACCGTATGGTCACAGAGTCAGACTTGTCACATCTCAACTATCTAAGATGTGTAGTACGAGAAACCTTCAGGATGCATCCAGCTGGGCCATTTCTCATCCCTCACGAGTCTCTACGTGCCACAGAGATCAATGGCTATTACATCCCTGCCAAGACACGAGTCTTTATCAACACTCATGCTCTTGGGCGTAACAAAATGATATGGGATGACATCAATGTGTTTCATCCAGAACGACATATGTCTAATGACGGGAGCCGAGTGGAGATAAGTCATGGAGATGACTTCAAAATATTACCATTTAGCGCGGGAAAGAGGAAATGTCCTGGTGCGCCACTTGGTGTAACGTTTGTTTTAATGGGGTTGGCTCGGCTTTTTCATTGCTTTGATTGGAGTCCGCCCGATGGAATGAGATGTGAGGATATCGATACACAAGAAATGTATGGTATGACAATGCCGAAAGCCAAGCCCTTGATGGCTGTTGCGAGGCCTCGTTTAGCTACTCATATGTATCAATGAAAATTTTTAAGATTGCATTCACATAATACAAACAAACTCTCAGTTTAACAGGGAAAATTGCAAAAATATGGATTTTGTACTGTTGAGAACTTTCGCACTCTCATATACTGTTAAAATCTTATTAAACTTTTTTTTGAACGTCTGGTTTATTAAAAAACTAGCAAGAAGCTAGAAATTACAAAGCTATAACATAAGGGTTTTTACGCCAATCTATCCAACTAAAAGACGTTTTACATCTATATCTAATCCAAAAAAAAAGAACGTGAAATAATATCTTCATAGATGGACGCCTTGTTAGGAGGATCCAGCCCAAAGATACTCTTGTTCCGAAAGTTCCACATATACCACCACATTGCGTAGCAAACGCCTTCAAACAGATTTTTGTGTTTAGGATGAAGTTGAAGACTCGAAAACCAATCTAGCCATTTCGCGTATGAAGAAAGATCCATATAATTGACGTCCCACCAGTTAGCAATCTTGACCCAAACTTGTCTAACTAAATTACAAGTAAAGAAAACATGGCTAGTCGATTCCACTCCCATACCGCAAGAAAGGCATGGAATAGATTTGATGTCCATACCTCGCCTAGAGATGTTCAATCTAGTCGGTAAGCAATCCATCTTCACTTTCCAAGCGTGAATATTTATTTTGATAGGCATGATTTTAATCCATCTGGTCTTAGAAGAGACCTCCGGCAAGTAACTTTCATCAATCGTTTTCCTCACAGATACTATGAAAAATTCCCATGTACCATCCATTGACCAAGACCACATGTCCCGCATATCAACTAAAGAGATGTCGTCCAGTCTAGTCAAAAGGTGAAGAAATTGTTCCTGCTCAATACCGCCCCTAGGTTGTCGACGGAAGGAAGAAGCTAAATTCGTGTGGCCTAATTTTTCTGCTACTGTGATGCTTTTACATGGCTCCAAAGCGTACAACCTAGGGTAGAGGAATTTGAAAGCCGAATCACCTCTCCATATTTCTTCCCAAAAAGAAGTATCAATCCCATTACCAATCTTTTTCTGAATAAAACCACACAAGTCCGTTCCTTGATTCTTTAGATGCATCGTCTCCTTCATAATATCTAGCCAAATGGAAGGATGTTTATCGTTAACGTTCTTATTCAGGTTACTGTCTACACCATGGATGCCCTTTATAACCTTTGTCCATATGGAATTTGTTTGAGTATGAAAATGCCAAACCCACTTAAACAAGAGAGCTCTATTCAGCGCGTATAGGCTCGAAACACCGAAGCCTCATTTTCTTTAGGAGCTAGGACTTTATCCCATTTAATCCAAATCGGTTTCTTGCTAGATTTATCAATACCGTTGAAGAAGTGACAACGAATAGATTCCATACTGTGAAGAATCTTTTTTGGGACTTTAAATAACGACATGTGATAAATAGGCATAGAACCTACAATCGACTTTAGGAGAGTTAATCGTCCCCCGACCGATAAAGTCTTCATTTTCCATTTAGACAATCTATCAGTGAGCTTGTTTATAATATCACTCCATGCCCTAGAACGAGACATTAGGTCTTCGACCTTCGAACCTAGGTAAAAGAATAGTGCCATAAGAATTGCACAACCAATCTTAGATGCAGCCTATTCCACAATAGATTTGTCCACCGAAATCCCCATGATCTTACTTTTACTCATGTTAATACGTAGACCAGATGCACGGTGAAAACATTCCAAGACCTGGATGATAATTTCTATATTCGAATCGCTCCATTGACCCATAAAAACCGCGTCGTCGGCGTAAGAAAGATGCGAGAGTTGAATAGACGTGCCTATAGAGATACCTCTAAACATGTTAGCATCTACCACTCTTTGAATCGATATGTGAAGACTTTCCATGATCAATAAAAATAAAAACGGAGAAAGCGGATCGCATTGTTTGAGACCTTTATAAAACTGAAACTCGCTCGTTGGGCTACCGTTCACAATGACAGATCCTCTTGAAGAATTTAAACAGCCCTGAATCCATTCCCTCCATTTGAACCCGAAACCAAAGTTCTTTAGAACATCGTCCAAATAATCCCAACAAACCGAGTCATAAGCCTTTTAGAAATCCACTTTAAAGATAATTGTCTTTTTTTCTTTTTTTACACCATTGATATAGTTCATTTAGAATAAAAGGACCATCAAGAATTTGTCTATTTGCGATAAAAGCTGATTGCACATCATTTACTATATCCCCCAAAACAACCACAAGACGATTAGCCAAAATCTTAGCGATGATTTTGTATAAGCTTCCTATTAAAGTAATAGGTCTAAACTCTTTTACCATGTTAGCATTATGATTTTTTGGAATTAAAGCTATAAAAGAGGAATTACCGCCTTTAGGGAAGGCCCCATGAAGGAAAAAATAATGAACGGCCTGCTCCACTTCTTTCTCCAAAAAGTTCTAGTACCTACGATAGAATCCAAAAGAGAATTCGTCTGGACCAGGGGATTTATCAATCCCACAGTCCCATGCTGCCCTCTTAATTTCTTCTCTAGTAATGTCACATTCCAAATCAGTTTTTTGTTCCATGGTTAGTTTATTATGAAAATCTGAGTTAAGATGTAGACGAGAAGAATCTGGTTGATCAAAACAAGATTTGAAGTAAGTTAGAAATTCTTTCTTTACCAAATGAGGGGAATCGATCCATGTACCATTAACCAAAATACCTCGAACAACAAGTTGACTTCTTCTTTTATTAAGAATACTGTGATAATATTTGGAGTTCTCATCTCCTTCGATCGCCCACTTGATTTTAGCCTTTTGAGCCACCTCCATCGTTTCTAGCTTCTCTATGTCTTGTATCGATTTAGAAACAAAAACTCTTTTATTGAGAATATTGGAATCCCCTTCACCTTTATCAAGTAATAGATCAATGTCGACTAGATCAGCCTTTAACTTCTTCTTTTGAATATTGGAGTTCTCTTTCTTATTCTTTATCCAAGCGCAAATCTTTTCTTTAAGACATTTCAGTTTTTTCGTAAACTTTGACATATCATCTGAATCGGACACTTGTATTTCACTCCATGTTTTTTCCACGAATTTATCGAATCCCTCCATTTCGAACCAGTAGTGAAAAAAACAAAAAGGAATGGGACCATAATCAACATGAGATTTACGCAATAAAATGGGACGATGGTCGGAAAGATATCGGTCCAAGGTAGTAGCTGAGATGTTTGGACACGAGCTCATTAGACCTTTAGAAATGAGAAATCGATCTAGTTTGCTCATTTTATTGGCTGACTTGTGACACCAAGTAAAAGAACACCCACCCAAATAAACCTCTTCCAGACCCGTAGTCAAAATGAACGAGTTAAAAGCATTTTCACCTTGAACGTTGAAAATGGACCCAAATCTCTTAGATTATGTGCGAACTTCGTTAAGTCACCCATGATTACCACTTCACCACTCCAATTATTGATCACAAGATTCAAGTAATCTTAAAGTAACTTCTTTTCTGATAACTCTTGAGGAGCGTAAATACATATAATAAGCAGCTTCTTACCGTTAGGAATACATTCTCCTCTAATCATAACAAAGTAGTCAGAAATCGTGGAATTAGCTTTAAGAAACAATCTCGGATCCCGCATACAAAGAATACCTCCCGAATAGCCAACAGATGGACTATACGCATAATGAAAAGAAAAGTTACCCCAACATGTCTTGATATTGAACTCTTCTATTGTCTCCATTTTTGTTTCTTGTAGCGACAGAAAATTCACCTTGTTTGTAACACATAACTCCTTGACCCAATCCTTTTTGGCCTTTTGGGCAAGGCCTTGAATGTTCAAGGACATAAAATTCATCTATGATTGTCATTTGCTCCTAAAGAACCAATGATTTCTTCAATATTTTTTGAACATCCCTCCATATTGTACCTCATGATTTGTCCAACTTTCACCAAATATTCTATAACTTGTAGCATAGACCCTCCTGAGCTTGGTATATCAGTTCTTTTAAAGTGACCAGAACATATGGATTCCTCCCTATCCTCATTGAAGGTATTAATATGACTTGGCTTTCTTACTTTAGCATCTAATTGTTCCTCTTGATTATTCTTTAAATGTTCCTCAGCTTCTTTTCTGGTCCTTTTATCATTGGATTGAAAGTCAACAATTATCATGGGTGTGAATCCAGGAGGGTACTTTGTAGTATCATTTGATTTAGGACCTTCGTTCGCATTTTTTTGTTTCTTATTAAGGATATCATAGATATTAAACGGATCTGCTGAGTTACTTCCATTCTCTGTCATATTAAAATTCTCCTCCTTTTGGGCCTGATCTTGTTCCTTCTCAAAGACTGTTTCCGAGACTTCTTTAATGTCACCTTCTTCTGAACTTACCTCTTTCTCGTTGTCTACTTTTTCAGAATATAGATTATCGTCTCTACTTCCATCTACAAAATCGTCATCTTCTTCCTCGTCTTTAACAAAGTCAGGCAGCCAACCCGATACCTCTTTGGCACGAACCCAAAACACTTTAGCTTTAGATATAATTTAGATAGAGGCACAAAGTTGGGTCTTACTATAATGAAACTAAACAAATAACTTTTAATATATAATATTCTTTGTGTTGTATTTTTTAACAGGTTGATGTGTTGAAATTATTATGAGAATCTCAACACAAATATAACCTATTTGTTACACAAGAAATTCATGTTGATCTAGTATCAACCCGAATTTGTTTAGACTAAAATCTAGCTTGTAAATTTTCATTCAATCCCATTTCATATTAGAAATTTTCACTCCTAGCTTTGAGCAGTAGGAGTTGAGATCCCCAAAGATCTAATATTTAGCATAGATCAAATGAACTCATCCCCTCCATCCATCCATTTTTGATCCAAGGGTTATGATTAAATAAGAAATCCTACATCCAAGGGCAAATATGGTAACTATAAATGCATAAATTTCTATAGACACTTCGCTTTTTCACCCAAAAAACATCGGCTCTCTCCTCGACCCATCCACCATCCACTGTTGATCAAAGTCCCTAACCATCGATGATTAATAACCGCCGCAACCAACTATCACCGATTAACCCTAACTACAATAAACCGTCCAAATCACTGCAATAAACCATTCTAATCATCATAAATCCTAACTACAATAAACCTTAACGATCAAAACAGATCTACAATTAAACGATTCGTATAAAATATGGATGATACTTAGTTAATCGAAGCCAATTTGGTTGTTGATGCTGAAAATCTTTTGATTGAGACCGAAATCTAAGATGTGGATGATATTAGTATAGATAAAGATGCAGAATAGAATCTCGTAGCTGCTCCAGGTAAATCACATGTGATTCTGTTTTATATGATATTGTGTTTTGTGAATAAAGTTTTATATGATGTTGTGTTTTGTAAATAAAGATGACTCTGAACAAAAATCATATGTGATTCTGTTTTCTATTGTGTTTGCATATGCTCTGTTTTGTATTAAAATATGACTCTGAACAAAAATCACATGTGATTCTGTTTTCTAATATATTTGTATATGCTCTGTTTTGTATTAAAACATGATTCTGAATAAAAATCACATGTGATTTTGTTTTCTATTATGTTTGCATATGCTCTGTTTTGTATTAAAATGATTCTTAACAAAAATCACATGTGATTCTATAACAGCTCCTCAGAACACACCAAGGCCAAGTTTATACCTTTATAGTGAGACACTTGGAGGATCGATATATTAGGAACCAAATGTTGAGAGCACTTACTTACCTCTTGATGTGTCGTTGTGTGGTGTATATTTTACTGATTCAAGTTTTAAATTTATATTTTGCCGACTAAACCAAAAATAACACTTTAACAGGCAGTGTACCCGATCGGTAGTAGTTTCATTGTAAGTAGGGTGTCGATCAATAAGAGCGAGAGCGTTAATTCCAAATTCTATCAGTATTTTAGTTATCTAAGTTAAAACCTAAAACTAATGCAAAAAGGGGGGTTTCAGCCTGAGAGACTGGCACGGTTTTGTGTATCTAACCTAAGGCTTTGATGACAAGTAAAACAATAAACACACACAAGAAGACAAAAAATGATAGAGAAGTGGTCGAGAACTAATGTAAGGAAAACGTATCAACCATGAATAATCTGATAAAACGTAGGTTTGTTTAATAGTGCAATGATTGTCTTATCTCGATGGGCATATCATTCCTAGACTTAGGCGGTACTTCTTTCTAAGACCTAGACACGCTAATTCTGTCACAATCAGACGCATCCGCATAAAGCATCCTTGTGTTGATTATAATCTATCTTAGGATCTAAGTAATGGTGCTCTTACTAAACCCTAGCTCATCGAGACTTTACCCACTTACTGCTTAATGGTGATTTATAATAGATGGTAGTCCACAATCCAAAATATACCAATAATCAGAACACGTACTCGTTGATACCAAGGTCACCTTATGGCTCAACTAAGCTCACTAATCTAAAGGCAAAGATATGGTTACACAAGATTTTGTGATCCTATGAGTCTAGATATATAAAATTGCAATATGAGAGTATCACGGGACTCTTAGCCTATGCCCAAACAACACCAAAGTTGCAGCGCATTAAATATGTAGGACTAGACCCAGTTGAATGATAGGTCGCATATTAAAGCATGTAAACATAATTTAAAATTGATAAAACCATATAACAACATATCAACAATAAATTAAGCAATCGAGATAAACTAACCCATAACATTAGATCTTCCAAAAATTGGTTGTTACCTATAGGTACTCAGCCGATAGTCATTGTAAAAATACACACGGTTTGATATATGAACGATTAAAGTAAAGAAACCTCGATCGAACACGTATTCGGTTGCGCGAAGATTACAAGAGTTTTCCTATGATCTTGAGGCTCTTTTCTGACCTTCTATGCTCCTTTATTCGTCTCTTGGTCAACTTGGTGGTTTAGGGATTCACTTGCATGCCTAAAACTGAGTTTAGGGTCGTCTATTTATAAGGTCTGGAAGTCGGTTCGATACGCCGTATCGGGCGATGTGGGATATGGCCTATTGGGCTTTCTTGGAGTAAGGACCACGTTTGATATCTTCCAGAATCTTTGTGTATAATAATCCTTGGATACGGCGTATAGAGGCTTCTGGATACGGCGTATTAGTCTTTATGTCTTCGTGGTTTCTTATGAAGTGTAGGTACGAATACGCCGTATCTTCTAGATGGATACGACGTATTGGTCTTCAGAATAGTAATATTCAAAATATCTTCATTTAAGCTCCAGAATGCAAGCCTTTTGCTAACTTTCATCAATTACTCCATAATTACTACAATTCTCAAATATAAATGATTAAGTAACAATTCTTTGAAATAACTATACAAAATGGGTTAATAACATGGGATAAATGATGCTATAAATTAGACGCTATTTGATGTCATCACCTCTAGAGGGGAAAGTTTTAATACGATTGAGGAATGTGTTGAATTATACACATTTTATGCTAAAATTAGAGGTTTTGAAGTTAAAAATCGGCACAAAAAAACTAGAAGTGGTTTTATAAAATCTAAGTACGTCATGTGTAACAGGGAAGGGGTTCCAAAAGAGATAAACATAAACACATTGGATATTGAAAACAGTGATAAACAAGTTTGAAATACAAGACACCATATAACAGGTTGTAAGGCAAGAATCAAAGTTGATTTGAATCTTATTTCCGGAAAGTACGAAATAATTAAGTTTGTTTCTAAGCACAATCATCAAATGATTCCGAAAGAGTATAAGCATCTAACAAAGAAACAAAGGAAGATGACTCAAGCGGAAAAGCTGTTTGTTGTCAAAGCTTCAACCTTGAAACTTGGTGCAACAAGGGCACACAACTTGGAATGAAAAGGGGTGCACAATATGTTCATGGCACGAGCGATGATTTTAAGAATCATATAAGGGACGTTAATGCATTCATAGGAGAAAGCGACGTGCAAATGCTAATCACTAAAATGGAAAACAGAATGAAGTTTGTGCCAAACTTTACGTTTCAATATAAGGTTGAAAACAGTAAATTGGTTGCAATGTTTTGGGCTGACGAAGGTGATAAATGCAACTATAAGGAGTTTGGAGATATTATATCATTTGATGCAACTTTTTGAACTAACAAGTAAGTTGTTATACAAAAAAAAAAGTTTTGTCTTCTTATAAAACTGTTATGATTCTGATAAGAATCGCATGTGATTTGCAGGTATGCATGGTGTTTGTTCCATTCACCGGGATAGATAATCACAGAAAGTGCATGACAATCGGCTCAGGATTGGTTTTAAGAGAAGACACATAAGCTTATATGTGGCTACTAAGGTCATCATGACTGCTCATCAAAAGCAACTAATTGTGTTGTCATGTAGGTGTTATTTATGTTTTCAAGTTTTAAATATATATTTTTCCGACTTTACCTAAAAAAACACTTTAACGGGTAGTGTACCTGATCAAATGGAGTTTCGTGGTAAGTAAGGTGTCAATCACTAAGAGCGAGAACTAATCTTTTATTTTATCAATATTTTGGTTAACTAAACTAAGTTAATTAAACTATGTTAATTCTATTCTATGTTAAACCTATGCTAAACCTATGTTAGTCCTAATTCTAACGGATAAGGGGGGTTTTCAGTCTGAGAGACTAACACAGGTTTTGTGATAACTTAGATCAATTTAAGACACAATAACACACACAAGCAGATAGAAAAAATAAAGAAGAGTGGTCTAGCCAAATAATAGAAAACTGTATTAACCATGATTATTCCAATAAAAACGTTGGTTTGTTTATTTAGTGCAATGAGTGCTTATCTCGAGGCAGCATATCATTCTAAGATTTAGGCGGGACTTCTTCCTAAAACCTAGACACGTAGAATTCTGTCACAATTAAACGCATTCACATAAAGCATCCTATTTGCTGATTATAATCTATCTTAGGAGATTAATAATGGTGTTCTTATTAAAACCATGGCTCATAGAGACTTTACCCACTTATTGCTTAATGGCAATTTATATACTAGTAGTCCACTGTCCAAGTCTTTACCAGTTGATTAAGAACGTACTCGTTGATCCTAGGTTCACCTGCTGGTCCAGCTAAGCTCACCAATCTAAAGGCAATGATAGGGCATTAATTGTGATCCTATTGATCTAGATATATAAATCACTATATAGAGAGCCATCCCGTCATCTAGCTAACTTGGTCAGTATCACTAGATCCATTTGAATGATAGGTCGCATACAAAAGCACGTAAAAAATATAAATTGATAAACATAAACAAGCAATGAACGATAAATTAAGCATTCGATATAAACTAACTAAACATTTAAATCTTCATAATCATGGCTTATCATCATAATCAATATAAGAGTAATAATTCAACCAAGGTAAACTAACCGAGTTAAACGAATGATACCAAAAATCGAACGATTACAAGAGTATAGGAGATTACAAGGTGTAATCTATGGAATTAGTAGCTTTGATTGACCTCTTCTACTCTTCTTGTCTTTTGAAAATAGACTTTTGTGGTTACGGTATCAAAAATATGATCAAGCACACTGAAAACCCGTTTTTAGGTTTTCTATTTATACTATCTGGAATTTGATCGATACGGCATATCGAGAGAGTTGGATACGGCGTATCGGGGGTTTTTTGGAGTAGTATTAGGAATGATAAAAGTGACGATCTTATTGAGATAAAAGTCTTATAATAAATAGAGAAATAATATTGTGTAATAGGTTAGGTGATAGGCTCGTGACTTAAATAAAGTCACGAGACTCAACAAATAGCTAAAAGCTAAAAAACAAGAGCTAGTAGCTCTTTCTTGTAATTAGGTATAAATACCCCACCACCACCTATTTGTGAGGGAGTCTCCTAGGTGTCTTCTAATCTCATTCTTATATTTTCTCTAATCGTCCTCCTCCCTTTTTCTCTCTCTAGAATAAACACACACAACACCTAAACACACACTCTATTGCTTATTGATCCTAAATTCAAGACCTAACAAGTGGTATCAGAGTTGCAGGAGCGATTTAATGTCGTTTAGGAGTGCTTATTCAGTCAGCTTATTTCGACAGCTTATTCAGTCGTGCTTATTTGAGCTTTTTTCTGTTCTAATCAGCTAATTTCGATAGCTTAATCTTGCTTATTTTGTGTACTTATCTTGTTTTTCAGCTTATTTTCGTGAGCTTATCGAGTCAAAACTACTTAATTTTGGTCAAATAAGCTTATTTTGTGCTTATTTCACTAATTTCGGTTGTGTTTTATGCAATTGAGATTGATTGCTTACGGTTTTATCGTAAGAATCATGGTCAAATTAGTTCAAAATCTGCTTATTTGTGCCTATTATCAAAATCAGTAGTTTAAATTCAGTAAAATCAATTGTAATTCTCAAAATTCAGTAGTTGACTGGTCAAACTCGGAAAAAAGTTTGTTACAAAAATGTTAACTAGTCAAACTCGAAACTATAACTGATTTTATAGAGGTTTGACTTTTAGTCAACTGTCAAACTCGGTTTTTGTACAATGCGTTTTGGAAAAATCTAAATCTGAGTTCATTTCACAATTGATATCAAAACGAAAGAGAAAAAGAATCACAAATAAGACTGTTCTCAGTTTTTTCTTTGAGTTTGTGTTGAACAATAAGTTCATAAGATCTAAAAATATCTGTATCTCAAAAGGAAAATCATCATTGACCTGTTCAAATTCGATAAAGGACAATCTCAGAAATTAAACTCGGAACCTTATTCCAACAAAGCTCAAATCCAATATAACTCATTTTCGACAACATACTCATACCAACCTCACAGATCTATCAAATCGACAAATCCAAAACCCTTCCCCATCACAGATTAACGAAAAACAAAAACAAGGGTCAGTAAAGAATACTTGATCTCAGTTCTATCTTTTTGTGCTCACAATTTATTTCAAGTTCTTTAAAGATCCAAAACACAAAAGATATCTCATCATTGATAATTATTTTGAAGCGTAACACTTCTTTATAATATTCGAAAACCATAAAAGAAAATCAAGAGCAAGGGTGTTCAAGACTTAATTTTGTTTCAGTGGATAAAAGAAAACAAGAAAATAGAAACGAAATCCAATTCTTTTCTTCGTGTTATATAAGAAACGAACATCAGATATCATATTTTATAAGAGGGTTTGTCTGATTATCAAAATAGTGTGGCTGTGATTTGTGTGAGTTATCAATAAAAAAAGGAAAAAGGTGCATTCTTGTAAGAAGAAAAAGTGAGAGGCGTGAGAGTGATTGTGTGGTTAATAGCAAACAATAAGAAAGGAGATTGAATATGTGCGTGTATATCGTTGTGAGCAGAAAGAAGTAAAAGAGTTGTAAGATTTGTTGTGAGGGTTTGATAACTTGAAAAGAGGTTTGTGAGAGAGAGTGGTTGCATGTATTATGATAAAGTGATTTAGGGTTAGTGAAGTTTTATAAGTGTAGTACTAGGGTTATAAGCAACATATTGGGCCTGATTTTTTTTAACCGAAAATAAAGAGTGGGCCGAATTCAAAGAAAACAAAAAGATGGGTTGCATTGTGTATTGAATTTTTGGACGTAACTCTTGTAATTTTTGATAGTATTCTTGTGTTAGTAATTTTTGGACATCGTGTTTAATTGTGGATAGATTTTTCGAGAGTGATTGATAATTTCGTGTTGAATTTTTGGTTCGACATTAATTGAGTGGAATAATTTTTGTGTTCATTTTTGAAATATCATTTGTGCTTATTTTTGTGATAAATAAGGAAAATGGAATCAAACGAGGATAAAACTAATCAAGATATCATTCGAGATCTAAAACAACAACGTGACCTATTGGACTTAGTTGTTATTTACTATAAAAGACAAAAAGAGGAATATCAAAAGACACAATCGATTTTCAATCAAACACAGTGTGACAAAGAGGAAAAATATCTTAATGACATTATTCAGTTACAAGCTAAGAACAAAGATCTTGAAAACGTTGTTTGTAAAATGGGCAAATCAACTGAAACACTTCGGTTGCTTACAAATGAACAAAAAGATTTTCGGGACAACTTACGTAAGTCGGGTTTGAGATATAACGGACTTCCTTAATGTCTTCTTTTACAAGCCTTATGCCAAAATTCCCTAATTGTAACGTGCTTAGAAGCTTTGTAATAAGAATGAACAACCTGCATGTGTTTGATTCTGAGAAAACCTCTTAAGATGCTGAAAAGGAGGTCATTATAAAAATGAACGAGTTCAAAAAGATGAAAAAGTTCAGGAGTTAAAGATAAAACCAATCGATTACAGAAAATTGAACAAACTTTATGACGATTTTGTTCCTCAAAAAGAACTTTCTGCTGAACAAACATATTTTCCATCATCTTTTATATCTTCTGAAAAAGTTTCTTCTGAGACAAAACCAAGCATGGCATCAATGCCTAGTGCAAATCCAATGCTTGTGGATTTGAATGAAATGGAAAATGTTTTCAAAAAATTGTTTGAGTTACTAGAAAAGAATTGTAAACGAGAAAGCATTTTCTATACGTCTAAAGAAGAACTTCGATTAATCGATGTTTGTGTAGAAGCGAAATTAATTCTTCGAGAATGGCATGTCTATTTTGAAGTCTTTCAGAATCGATTTAAAAGAGATGTAAAAGAAATGAAAGATGTTTTTGTTTCAGTGGAAAATGATCTTGATGAAACTTTCAAACAAAATGAGCTTTTAAAAGATCAACTCTTGGAAGCATCCTTAGCTGAAGATATCAAGAATCTTGTCATAACCTCTTGTGTGGAAATAAGGAATAAGGATTTACATGATGAAACTGAAAGAATTTCAAAAGAGTCAAAAGATGTTTCAAATGAGAGTAAAACAGCTGATACGGTTTGTAATGATGCATTTGAAGTCACACAGGAATTGTCAAAAAGAATTGTTGAATTGGAAAAAGATTTGTCAAAATTTGAGGCAAAGAGTATTGCTTTTGAAATCGCACTTCAGCACAAGTCTCGAGAAAATAATTCTTTGAAAACATTGCAAAAAGAAAATGAGAATTTTATGGCATCATTACAAATCGAGAATGCTCATTTGAAACAGACTTATAAAGATTTGTTTGATTCGGTTCAAAGGTCAAGAGTTGAGACTAATCATTGTGATGAAGTCAAAGTTAAGGTCAATTTTGATGAAATTGAAACTAAAAACATTGAGTTGGAATATCAAGTGGCGTCATTAATTAAGGAGAATGAACACTTGAAGTTGACTTACCAAAGCTTGTTTGATTCAATCAAAAAGTCGCGGGTTCAAACAAAAACTTCAAATGTAACACAAAACGAGGCAGAAAATCTGAAGTCTCAATTGTTTGAATTTGCTGAAACTAAGTTCAATAACATTTTCGGAAAGATTGAATTTTTCAAAAAGAAGCAATTGGATATTTCTGAACTTAACAAGGAATCGGGGAAGAAACAGAATCTTTTTGAAAACGAAACAAGTGTTTTTCAAATAAAGATTGATGAGCTGGAAAAGTCTTTAGCAAAACAAATAAAAGAAAATTCTGATTTGTTGATAAAAATCGATAATCTTGAGAATGTTTTCGCTGATGAAGAAAAAAGGGCAACATTGGGAAAATTGAATGCTTTTGATAATGAAAATTGTGATTTTGAATCAAAGGTTATTCATCTCGAAAAAATCATTGCTCAAAAGTCAAAAGATTTTGATGATGTTAATCTTAAATTGTCAAACAGAACAGCCAAATTTGAGGCGTATTTTGAAAAACTTGAAAAAACGAAAGTTGTTCTTGAACGAAAATTGGCTCGTAAGGTTGATGATTCTAAAGCCGAAAAAAATCAATTTTTGAAAGAAATTAATCATTTAAGGACTCAACTTGAAAATCTGAAAGGAAAGCATGTGGAAACAAAGCTTGATAATTCTTTAATTTTGGGAAAACCATCGTTACTTAACAATGAAAGAGATCAGCTTTTGAAACAAATTGCATCTTTGGAATCAAAATTGGCATCACAAGATATTCATTCTTGTCAAAAAGAATATCATGAGTTGAGAACTTCGTATAATGCTTTAAAAGTGAAGTTTGATTCTCTTAATCGGAAAAAATGGAACATCAATGTTTCAAAATCTTCAAAACCTAAAGAAAGTGTTTCGGAAAAGGTTCACACGGGTGAATCCTCAAAACCGTTTTTAAGAAGGGTTTCTCAGTTTACAACATATTCTTTACAAAAAGATAGGAAGTTTTTTAAGAAATCTCAAAGTTTTGAAACATTTTTTCGTCAAAAAGGTTTTAAGACAAGAACTTCAAATGCAAAGAATCAATCTTTTGAAACATCAGACTCTTGTTTTACACCGGTAAAACAAGTGTGGAGGCCAATTAAGGAATCTCAAACTTTTGAAGCATCTACTTTTCAAAAGAGTTTTAAGACAAGTACTTTAAAAGGAAAGAATCAAGTTTTTGTAACTCTACACTCTCGTTTTACGTAAAACAAGTGTGAAGACCAAAGCAAAGTCATTTGAAATCTTTCAAATATTCCAAATCAGAAATGCTTTCAATGCAAAACAAGAATGACTCTGCTTCGACCATCAACAAGAAAGGAAGATTTTCAAACGATGCAAAAACAAATTTTCGGAATGTTTCATCAAATGACAATAACAAATGGAAATCTTCTTCGTCAACAAGATTTAAAACTCCACATGAAACACCGAGTTTCAAAAATCAATGGAAAATCAAAAGGAATTTTAAATCTCCGTTGATTCCACGAGAGTTGTTTTCAAATGAAACACCGGTTTCAAGCTCTCGTTGGAACTCAACATCTTTACATCGAATTGACACAACTTTAAAATGGTTTTCAAAACTTGGCAAACCCGTTAGCACCGTGCTTAAATGGGTTCCAAAGGTTGTTGTCTAAATTCGATGTCAATGGTTTGTAATCAAATGTCAGATTACAACCCGGTCTTCAAATAAAAGGAAAGTGTACGCTTAAGTGCGCTTTACCTTTAAAAGAAGAGAAATCTTCTTGTTTTGAGCAAAATTTATTCAAATTTTTCAAAAAGATTTTCAAAATCTTTCAAAAGTTTGCTCATCAAAATGGCTTGTAATCATTTTAGATTGCAACTCACGTGCTCGATAAAGGAAAATGTACGTTTATTACATTTTATCCTTATACACGAAATAGAAATTTTTTTCGGTCTTGAGCTATTCAAACAAAATCATTCAAAGTTTTGTAGCTCAAGTCAATGGCTTGTTATTAAATTTCAGATAACAACCCGGTTTTCAAATAAAAGAAAAGTGTACGTTTCAGTGCGCTTTATCTTCAACAGAAGAGAAATCTTCTTTGTCCCGAGCAATTTTTTTATCAAATTCTTTTCAAAAAGTGTGCTCGGGACATACGACTTCTAAGTAAATGTCAGCTTAGGACTCGTTCTTCAAATAAAGGAAAGTGTACATTTTTGTTCTTTATATCCTAACATCGAGATGCTTTTCACCCCTTTTTTTCTTTTCGGACTTGAGTTTAGCTCAAGTAAATGTTTTTGAAAATGTTGAACACAATTTTTCAAGATTTTATCAAAAAGATTTTTCAAAATCTTTCAAAAATTGTGTGTTCAACACTCCCTTCTCTCGATACTTTCAAAATTCGAATCATTTTTATAAATGGATCAATTTTTGAGGGGGAGTTTTTAAAAATCAAATGCCTTTAATGTTGTTGGATACATCTCATAAAAGTCAAAATTTATGTATCCAAAACATTCAGTGGATTCAAAAGTGGTTCTTCAGTGATATACCAAGGCATCTTAACTCTATCCCTCAATATAATTGTGGTGGCATACAAAATGAAGTGTTTTATTATTGGAGGGGAGTATAAAGGAAAATGTTTTGAACAAATGAATAATAATCAATTTAAAAGTAGTTGTTGTCAAGTGTGTTTATATCGATAAGCGTGCAAATGGTGAAGATTGTGTTCGGTTACGACCGTTTTTTGAAATTAACAGGATGAGGAGTAAATAATCTACTGACCATACATTTTAGATATCGACATACTTTGACGTAACTAGTTTTTCAAATTTGTTTAGAACATTAAGAAAGGTTCCAAATCATAATCATGCTATATTTGTTTTCTCCCATGTGTTTTCAAAATCTCATATAGCTATTTTAATCCATTGATATCAAAAATATCATATGGTATGCTATTTTTGAGGGGGGAGAAAATTGGATTAAAATGTGATCAAGAAAGATAAATGCTTAAGTGTGTGGAATAACAAAGTGATCTAAAAGACTCAAAGTGCAATCAACTCTTTCCTCCATGTGCAAAATAATTTTGAATAAAATAATTTTGAATATCGATGCACATGCGTAGGGGGGAATATTTCTCAAAAGTGAAACTTTCAAAGTGTTAAATGTTTTGATTTATATCAAACACTTTGATTGATTTTCAAATGGTTTTATGGTTTCGATCTTAAATACCCATCAACCAACTACCTCACAATGATCAAAGAAGAAATAAGGTGGTAAGGTTAGGTATTATCCCATGATCCAACCAGAACCGGAGGGATCTACCCAGGGACATTCCATAGATAGAATATAAGTCCTTAGGTATGATGGAGTTGAATGTGAATGGGAATAATGTCAACTAAGGCATGAGCTATCATCGGAACAATCACAACATGATGATAGTAATGACGTCTTGGTGGACATTGAAGGGGTTGAAGAATGAAAAAGAAATGATGTGCAAAGGGTGAAAAGAAAGAAGCCCTCCACAAACTTTAGGCAGAAACCGGGTCAATACATAATCTATCGAATATCACAAAGATGATATTTGGTATTGAAGAAAGACATCATGGACCCAATGATGGAATCCACAACCCTTCCCAGCCACTCAAGATTCTCTCAAAAGAATTCTTGTTTCATTGTCACGGAGATTTAATGCATAATCTATTGACATCTCACTCCGAGATTGTTGATATTGAAAAGGTGGCAGTTTGCTCCATGCCTCCGATCACAAAAACCAAAATGCACTTATTGAGTCTAGAGCCAAATGAAATAATATCATCAAATCTCACATAGGACACAAAAGTACATTTGTATTAAACATCAAAGATACAAAAAGTACAAGAGTCGCTTATATGTCTATGTGATATATTGCATGTCCATAGTGACATGCCAGAACATTCAAGTGTGATATTAAATTTATGTATTTCACAATGAAGAATGGAAATCCCTACCAGTGCTAACATCGAAAGCCCAACACTGAACGTATGTCACAATTTGAAAATGATTGTTAATGATTCCAATATAGTGCTTAACTAGTAATCTAAGTGTAGATCTAAGTAGTTTTATCTAGTTATTTTTTTTCCAAAATTTGTTTTTTGGAAAACAATCAAAAAATATTTCCTTGCTATCGTTCAAGTAGAAGTGTAGATATTCCAAGATAACTAATGATGTCACAATAATTGAAAAGGGGAGATTGTTGGAATTGAAGTTGAATGTTGACTCTCATGCTTAGAATGTACCCCTCCATGACTTCACTATGGAAATATTCAGGTGCAACAAGTTATGATTAGTTTGATGTCATCAAATGCATCAGGGGGGAAGAAAAGTGTTCTAGCTGAATATTTTGATAGAGCGCAACAATTAGGGGGAAGTATGTGAATAAGTGAATAAACAAATGGTTTGTTTAATAGGGGGGGAAGCAATTGGGGGGAAGAACATCAACAACATCTCTACCTTTCAGATCCAAGAACCCCGTCATAATTCATGACTTCATATCTCCTCCTCAAAGTCCAAGATCCTCTTACCGCAACTCTGATCAGAATCAAAGAACTCCCTCAAAACATCAAGTTATTGGATCCAGACAAAGGTACTACATGAGGAAGATTTGAAAGCTATCACGAAAAGTAAGGAATGAAGGTTAGAACCTTCCAAAGATAAATCAAGATGGATGAACGGTAAAGAATGATGATATGTAAAGATCTCAAAGGCTAAGACAAAAAGGAAAATAGCAAGATCAAGGTCAAGATCACTAGAGCATGATTGGAACAAGACCTCTATTACACAACAAGACTCAAGACAAACAAGCCTTCAAGTTTCAAATATCAAAGTCAACAATGAGAGATCCTCAATGATCATCCTTTAGGGGGAGATTGTTACGAATAAGAAAATGATGATCATTAATGCAATCAAAGAGAGATCTCAATGATCGTCCCTTGGGGGAAGATTGTTAGGAATAATAAAAAGTGACGATCTTATAAGAGATAAAATGTCTTGTAATAAATAATGAAATATTATTATGTAATAGGTTAGGTAGATGGTAAATAGTCAAAGACTATAAGTCAAAGGGCTAAATTGTAAATGTCTAGAAGACAAGGGCTTCATGGTCATTATTGTAAATGGGTATAAATACCCCTCCACCTCCTCATTTGTGAGGTGTGTCTTGGTGTGTCTCTAGGTGTTTCTTAATCTCATTCTATCTTTTCTCTAATCCTCCTCCTCCCTCTTTCTCTCTCTACTTTCTCTCTCTAAACTAAAAACTATATTGCTTATTTGATCCTGATTTTCAGACCTAGCACTAATTTCGAAATGTTTGTTTTTCTAGCGTCTACCAAAACACCCCTTGGCCAATAAAACGGCCTACAATAGAACCACTGGTGGATGTAGTTCAGCTGGGAAGGGTTGTGGATTCCATCACTGGGTCCATGATGTCTTTCTTCAATACCAAATATCATCTTTGTGATATTCGATAGATTATGTATTGACCCCCCGGTTTTCTATCTTCTTCTTCTTCTGCCATAGTTGTGAGGACTTCTTTCTTTTCCACCCTTTATTCATATATTTCTTTTGCATTCTATCAACTCCTTCCAATATCCACCAAGACGTCATTACATATCACATGTTTGTGATTGTTCCGATGATAGCCATGCCTCAGTTGACATATCCCCATCACATTCAACTTCCATCATACCAAGAATTCTATTTTATCTATGGAATTTCATGTGTAAGATCCCTCTGGTTCTGGTTGGAACATGGGAATAATACTAACCATACCACCTATAATCTTCTTTGATCATCGTTGAGGTAGTTGGTTGTTGGGTATTAAGATCAGAACCATAAAACCTTTTGAAAATCAATCAAAGTGTTTGATATAAGTAAAAACATTTAACACTTTGAAACTTTCACTTTTGAGAAATACTCCCCCTACACATGTGCATCGATATTCAAAATTATTTTGCACATGGAGCAAAGAGTTAATTGCACTTTGATTCTTTTAGATCACTTTGATTTCTTCCAATACATAAGCATTTAGCTTACTTGTCACACTTAAATCCAATTTTTCCCCCTAAAATAGCATATCAATGATATTTTTGATATCAATGGATTTAAAATTAGCTATATGAGATTTTGAGAAACACATGAAGAAAACGGATAAGCATATTATGAATATAAAGACACTTGACAACAACTACTTTTAAATCGATTATTATTTATTTGTTCAAAACATTTTCCTTTATACTCCCCCTCAATACTAAAACACTTTATTTTGTATGCCACCGCAATTATATTGAGGGATAGAGTTAAGATGTCTTGGTATATCATTGAAGAACCACTTTTGAATCCACTGAATGTTTTGAATACATAAATTTTGACTTTTATGAGATGTATCCAACAATATTAAAGGCATTTGATTTTTAAAAAAACTCCCCCTCAAAAATTGATCCATTTATAAAAATGATTCGAATTTTCAAAGTATCGAGAGAAGGGAGTGTTGAACACACAATTTATAAAATCTTGAAAAATTGTGTTCAACATTTTCAAAAACATTTACTTGAGCTAAACTTAAGTCCGAGAAGGTGAAAGCTTCTCGTTGTTAGGATAAATGCACAAAAATCACTTTCCTTTATTTGAAGAACGAGACCTAAGCTGACATTTACTTAGAAGTCGTATGTCCCGAGCACACTTTTTGAAAAGAATTTGATAAAAAAATGCTCGGGACAAAAAAGATTTCTCTTCTGCTGAAGACAAAGCGCACTGAAACGTACACTTTTCTTTTATTTGAAAACCAGGTTGTTATCTGAAATTTAATAACAAGCCATTTTGATGAGCAAACTTTTAAAAGATTTTGAAAATCTTTTTGAAAAGTTGAATAAATTTTTCTCAAAACAAGAAGATTTCTCTTCTTTTAAAGGTAAAACGCACCGAAGCGTACACTTTTCTTTTATTTGAAGACCGGGTTGTAATATGTCATTTGATTACAAACCATTTTACATCAAATTTAGACAACAACCTTTGGAACCCATTTAAGCACGGTGCTAATGGGTTTACCAAATTTTGAAAACCAATTGAAAGTTGTGTCAAGTCGATGTAAAGATGTTGAGTTCCAACGAGAGCTTGAAACCGGTGTTTCATTTGAAAACAACTCTCGTGGAATCAACGGAGATTTAAAATTCCTTTTGATTTTCCATTGATTTTTGAAACTCGGTGTTTCATGTGAAGTTTTAAATCTTGTTGACGAAGAAGATTTCCATTTGTTATTGTCATTTGATGAAACATTCTGATTTTTTTTGCATCGTTTGAAAATCTTCCTTTCTTGTTGATGGTCGAAGCAAAGTCATTCTTGTTTTGCATTGAAAGCATTTCTGATTTGGAATATTTGAAAGATTTCGAATGACTTTGCTTTGGTCTCCACACTTGTTTTACCGGTGTAAAACAAGAGTGTGATGTTTCAAAAACTTGATTCTTTCCTTTTAAAGTACTTGTCTTAAAACTCTTTTGAGAAGTAGATGCTTCAAAAGTTTGAGATTCCTTAATTGGTCTCCACACTTGTTTTGCCGGTGTAAAAAAAGAGTAAGATGTTTCAAAAGATTGATTCTTTGCATTTGAAGCTCTTGTCTTAAAACCCTTTTGAGGAAAAAATGTTTCAAAACTTTGAGATTTCTTAGAAAACTTCCTATCTTTTTGTAAAGAATAGGTTGTAAACTGAGAAACCCTTCTTAAAAATGGTTTTGAGAATTCACCCGTGTGAACCTTTTCTGAAACACTTTCTTTAGGTTTTGAAGATTTTGAAACATTGGTGTTGCATTTTTTCTGATTAAGAGCATCAAACTTCACTTTTAAAGCATTATACGAAGTTCTCAACTCATGATATTCTTTTTGACAAGAATGAATATCTTGTGATGCCAATTTTGATTCCTAAGATGCAATTCTTTTCAAAAATTGATCTTTTTCATTTTTAGGCAAAGACTGTGCAGTGACTGGTTTTGACAAATCCTTTTGCATAACAATTTCAAGTTTTTCAAAATACGCCTCGAATTTAGCAGTTCTATTGGACAATTCAAGCTTGACAGCATTAAAATCTTTTGTTTGTTGAGTTAAAACCTTTTCCAGCTTATCAATCTTTATTTGAAAAACACTTGTTTTGTTTTCAAAAAGATGTTGTTTCTCCCTCGGTGACTTTTTGAAAAAATCAATC